>JAOVYX010015107.1:16929-58679 GCA_035668315.1 Drosera spatulata
GACGACAATGGTAGAAGAATGTATCGAAGACATGAGATAGAGAGAGAGGGCGATGCCCTAACAACGGATGTCCTGCATGTATCGACATCATGTTATAAAGCAATGAATCAACAAAGAGCAGCAAAAAAATCCGAAGTAGGGTTTCTCGAGATGTCGACTTCAGTTTCTTTCTTGGGGTTTTCTCCTTCTACTGACTGGTTTTTTTTCCACATGGAATTGAGGACGGATAGAGACCTACACTCAATTCCGACGACAATGGTAGAAGAATGTATCGAAGACATGAGATAGAGAGAGAGGGCGATGCCCTAACAACGGATGTCCTGCAAGCAACGACAAAAGATCAATAATTTTGTTAGTAGGTTATCACAGAAATCGAATTCACAATGCAAAACAGAACAAATTGATGAAAGAAGAACACAAACTAGTTAATCGAGGTAAGGGTGAAAGCACTATCCTTTAAGATTTTATTGTCCCATATTGATGCTAACGGATCCACAAGAATAGTCTCTCAAAATACAATTGTTTGTCATAGCTAGTCTGATCTCTTGCATTGGGTCGGGCCGTATGATGGTCCAGTCGTATGTCGGATTGATCTGATGATGCGAGACCGATCTTGGAATACGCCGAACGATCTGCACATCAGGAACCAAGAAAACGTCGTTAGTCGGGAGATCGAGGTGCGTACCTCGAACGCCTGCTCCGACGCTCAAGTCAGTATGTGTCTGATCTGGATAAGAGAGAGAGTAAGAAAGAGTAGTGAAATGTGGAGAAGATTGAGAATGGATGAATATCTCCTTGACAATGGTGTATTTATAGGGAAGAAAACCCTAATTGAATGGACTTTTTCCTAGACCCATTTTCCTTATTTTTGAAGGCCCATTCCATTATGTTAACTTTTCCTTAACCATAATCTTGACTTGGGTGATCATCAATAACGACTACAGCCCCTTTGACGTAACACTACGACTTAGGGGAATCACGTATTGATCAATACCTTGAACTTTCTCGACGGACAGGCTGGAATGCAAGGACGAAAAACTGTTGTTTGATGATGCAATCTATTTGGCAAGCGTTGTTTATATAGGCAAATACAAAGGAATAAGAAAGAAACAGCAAAAGTGAAAATTTGATGTTTCTAGGCTTTCACTTTTGATGTTTAAACATCAAATTAAACGGCAAAATTCTAGGCTCTTCTTCCTCTCACAAAATTTGATGTCCCTTAAACCCAAATCCATTTCTAATCAATATATATGCTTATAATGTGTATTATTCCATATCGAAACTCCAATGCGGTTTGTATATAAGAGCACATGAGTTTTTTCTTTTCGTATAAAATAATTTGCACATTGATTTTTCATTAATCCGAAATTAATTGTGAGTGTTGATTGACAGAGGATACTCAATAAAGGATGAAATTGAGTATCAAAGGATTTCTTGGAGGATTAGGGATTGCCTTGGCGACGCCGATGGCACGATCCCACCACCAGCTCATGGTGATTAGATGGACGATGGAGATAAGTTGGAGTTGGAGAGGATCAACCAAGGTGGCATGAGGGAGAGGAGGAGGATTGTGTGTGTGTGTGATTGAAATGGATAAGTGTGGGGATTGGGTGATGATGTGGAGCGATGGTGATGAGTAAATGGTGATGGTATAGGTTAAACACAATTAAACACCATTACCATATCATATTATAGTTAGACAAGAGAAGAGAGGAAGGAAGCGTTTAAGGATAGGAGAAGAAGTTTGGTGGAAAGACGAATACGACGAGAATCCATTATCACCATTGAGAGAATGTAATCCGCTTGGTTAGAAATTTTATGAAAAATTATATTCTCATTGATAAATTTTGATATTAATATATGTATTATTTTCACATGTCTAGTTTCTAATAAAGTCAATAAATCATGATTCGGAGTTGAGAATCTTAAGTTATAAATCAAAACGTACGAATATGTTAATTTGTAAAAAACTGATTACAGAGATGACTTTATGACTTGATATGAAATTATATAGTAAGACTTATGACCTTATATCACTGGAAAGGTATGTAAGTCTAATTTTCAGAATAGCTTACAAATAATTATTTGGAATTGTATATAAAGAGTTATGAACAAATTAGTGAAGTAAGGTCAAACTGTTTGAACTAACAAAAAATATAAATTTGAACTAATTAACTGCTATTATTGATACGGTTTTATGATGGAAACTTTAATTCAATAGAAAGATTATGACGTCTAGTTTATGTAAACTTTTACGAAATGATTTTTGGAGCAGTATAAGAGAAGTTATAGATTTAAACGTATCGAAGGGTCATGTTGGACAAAATCTGAAAATGAACCGTTTTGACCCCGAAACAACTTCAAATGTTTACAAACATTTCTAGTGATGATAAATACATAAAATCATCATCATGGACTATCAAAATAAGTATCAAAGATTTTTCTCAGCTTCTCACACCCCCCAAAATTGCTTCCCCCCCTCCTAAAAAAAAAAGGTTTTTTTTCTTTTCTTATTTTACCTTTACCCATATATCCCTAAACATATAACACATTATAATAATATACATATATATAATATATAATAAAATTTATAAACAAAATAACACATTGTAATATTTTATAATGAAAAGTTTATTATTTCATCCCATGATTGAATACACACTAAATAATTATCTACCCATCCTCTATCTTCTTCCGATGTATTTTTTCACCATCAAGTTGGGACGGGAGGCACATGATAATAATCATACAAAGCAAGCTAAACAAAATGACCGTTCACACGGACAATGACAATTTCACGACGCTCTTGAACGAAAATTGAAGAAGATTTTAGCGGTAGATGAGTAAAACATGCAAAAGGATGGACGTCAAAATGAAGATGGAGATGTTAGAAATTTTTTTCTTAAAAATAAGAAAAGAATATAGAAGGATAAAAGATATAAAAAGGAATATTATAAAGTTTAAATATAAGAAGAAAAGTAAAAAAATATACTTAATTTATTTTTTCATTTTCAAAAAAAAACATATATATTTACTATTAATAGTTAATTTAAAAATAAATTATTATTTTAAAGATTTTTTATATTCAATATTGATGTTATTTTGTAGATCTTAATTAATAGAATTCGAATATACATTTATTTTTTATATTTGATTTATATATTAAAAAATATTATTAATATTAAATTATGTATGATTTATATGATGGGGGGAGTAGCAAATTTCTAAACACGTGTGGTGACGAACAGGGAACGATGTATAGGTGGCACCCAGTTTTAAAAGCTTTATCATGAACCCTAAAGAAATGGTAAAGAAAGGAATGACTCTTAAAAGCGATACGAAGTCATATAAAGTAATATAAAACAATGTTGTTTGATATGGCCCTCATATTTCTTATCATATATAAACATATTTTAGGGACTTTCGACGGTCGTCATAACCGTTAGCGGAAGTTCCCTATAATTGGGATTCATACACCTGAGGTTGCTGAGCTTCATTAACTCACGGTTATGTGTTTCAATTGCAGGTATGCCTCCAACAGTACCTTAAAACTCTTAGTGTGAGTTTGCATGCATATAGATGATCTCACACGCTTCGGGTATTATAGCAAATCAGATGCCTATTATTATTTAATGTAATACTCAACCTGGATAGTTTTTGCATAAATATTGTAACTAAAATAGGTATTCGAAATTATAAACTATGAACGTGGCTATTATTTATAGTTTCCTTGATTTCTATACCCCTAAATCCGTTTGGTTTATTTGGTCTTGTTACGGAATGAGTTCGTGACGGTATAACGCTCACGTATCTTGTGGTACGGAAAGTCGGGACGTTATACCTTATTTAATGGGAAAACAATGTGTTAAATGATATTTTCTTCCTTATTTTATATTTAATGGGAAAACAACGTTATACCTTATTTTATATATTTATTTGTCCCATTAAAATTGAATATTATAATATACGAGAAATTTTTGTATCAAAATTACTTATCCTATGCAGTATCATATTTGTTCTCTCCTCTTCTCCACTCATTTTTCTAGGAGGCCATAAACATTGTAATTTATCAATGTTAAGGGTCTGTTTGATATCGTTATTATTTATGTTTTTTTATTTTCGTTTCACTATTTGATGAAATAAAATTATTTTGTATTGATTTTTATTTCTTAAATGAAAAAATAAAAACAAAAAACAAAAACCCAAGAAATTGATTTTCAATTTCTACTTTTAATTTCATACGAATGGAATATTCAAGATTCCCTTATAAAAATAAAATGATTTTAATTTTTGCTATTGATTTGTAATGTTATTATTGATTTTGATTTTTATAATTTTGGATAATAATAATACAAACCAGCACTGAGTTTTCATTGACGTTGGGACTTGTTACTAATCCTACTGGCAACAATTTGGCATAAAACGGACCTCTGTCCACCATCGCCGACTCACCAACAGAGTCTCTCATCGGCAATAACCATCATCGTCGTGAATCTGACGACGCATCTCTCCCTACCCTTCCTTCACCTCTCCTCTTTCTCCTCCTCTTCCTCATTACTTCGACTATCGTCGTTCCCAATTCAACATTGCACAATCACAAACCCTAATGATAAGAAACCCCCTAAGTTCTCATCCTCTCAACAAGTTCGACGATCGAAGGTGAAATAGAGCGTCAGTTATGTGAAATAGAACATATGAGTAATCTCACATTTTTAAATTGTAGATTTTTGAAATTATTTTTTCTATTTTTATAATATTTTTTGAATTTATATAATTTTAGTTAATTTATTGAAAAGAATAACTAGTCTCTAATAAAATAGTCCATCCGTCTAATTCAAATTGTAATATTTTTTTAAACCATTCCATTCAAATTATAATTTTTTCTTATTTATCAATTTTTTATATAAAAAATTAAAATATCTATATACTTTATATCACATCAACCCAACCATCATCATTTTTCTTTTTCTTTTTTTCTCATCTTTCTCTCTCTCATATTCATAAGGACAAATTGGATATTCCTCCTAAATTAAACACATACAAAAATGAGGATACTCCCTCCGTTTAAATAGAATTACAACTATTTAACTTGACACAATAATTTATGTGTGCGTTGATTGTTGATGTAAAGACTAAATTATCCTTTGATTTTTGTGAGTGGGAGGAGTGAGAAAAAGAAAGGAAGAGAAAAAATAATGGGGTGAATTGATGTGATATAAAATAAATAGTAAGATTGTAATTTTGATCTTTTTATAGGGAAAAAATTTTCAAATAGGATAACGTCATAATTTAGTTAAGATGATCCAATTTAATAAAAATTATAATTTAATAATTTAATAACGTTATAAGAAAGGAAGATAATAATAATCTGCTTATAAATTAAAAGTGTAATGAAATAAAAACAAATACTAGTGCATTTGAACCTTATGCTACGAAACAAACTTACTTATGCTGGTGCTAGTAAATGATTGAGACCAAGCTAGCCTTCATGTAAACACTCAGACAATGAATTTGACCAAATCAAATTAAACATCTTAGCTTAAGCTGGTCGCGTTATGCTCACGCGTTCCATCTTAGCTTAAGCTGGTCGCGTGGCTGCAACAGCTGTCTTCTCCTTTCTTTCTCTACAGGTCCCCACAGATCTCGCGACATGACAGACAAGAGAAAGTCGAAGCAGGCGACGACAAGGGGGGGAATCCTAACACCGTCGCCGATGCCCGATCGAGGATCCCAGCCACTGGCAGGGGGTCAGTGGCTGATGGTGGTGAAACAAACACCTTGATGTGGTCGAAGATCGCGAGCGGCCATCGTCCGGATCTGAGATCTGAGGGGTTCATCAAGGCACGAACGAAACCCACCTTGATGCCGCCGCCGTGGAGAGATATGAAAAAGCACCTCGTTCTCATCCGATCTGTTTCTTCTCGCAGTGGTGGTGAAACAAAAGCCTTGATGTGGTCGAAGATCGCGGGCGGTGTAACCGTCCAGATCTGAGATCTGAGGGGTCCATGAAGGGCAGAAACGAAACCCACCTTGACGCCACCGCTGTGGAGAGATATGGAAAGCAGTGACGATTAGGTTTCGAATTGGAGTTAGATGTCCCTGTCTCGGTGACCGAGGGTGAAACCCTAACGTCGCCGATGCCTTATCGAGGTGGATTCCATAGATCACGGGGCTTTGACGGTGGTGGTATCGAGACCTTGATGTTGTCTTGCGGATCGATGATTGCTGGAAACTGGGGGTGATTCCCCAGTTCGATCAGAGATAGCAAGATCCATCAGGGGCGAAACCCTAACCCTAGCCGTGGTGATCAAAGAAGCGGTGACGATGGGATTCGAGTCTGATCTTCGTGTCATGTCAACCAAGGGTGAAACCCTAATGCCAGCCACGTTGAAACCCTAACAGCAATTACCTGAGCGTGGGAAGCCTGAAAAGTTGCTCTTAGCCATATCTTCTTAGTTCGGGCATGGAGTTCATTCTCGTCTCATGGTTTTGCTTTCATTTCATGTAGGAAATGGTTGATCTTTATGATGTGTCATCACGTTCGTTGGCGTCCGCACCATGCTTGCCTGACCATCTGAAATATTCTATTATTTAGATTCATGGTACAAATATGTACATTCTATTATATTCCTGTTCATTTGTTTCCTCACTATGGTGATCGCCGATCAGATTGTTACTGTGACGATTGTTAATTGGAAAATGCAGAGTGAAACCTAGGGTTTTTGGTAGGATTTGATGGCAATTGATTTGGGGTCTCACTAGGTGATTTGTGTGTCCCAACTGCTGCCCTTGTATTATGATACGATTGCAGGGTAGGTGGTTTTAGTTTATTTCATTCCTCGTACACCTAATTTTTCGTGCCACCCCGCCACCAGTTTGTTTCTTTGACTTGTTTTGCACGAAGTGACGGATGCCTGTGTCATGTGGTCGTCACATTCTAAAAAATACAATGGTTAAATATACTTAAACGGATATTAGACACGTGTATGGAGATTGTAAGCTGGGTCCGTTGCAAATTAGGATGCATATATGCAGGATATCTTTGGAAAGTCTGCCCGACTTTCTTTTCAAATGTTCTATCACATTGTGGTTTAATTTCCTTATAGTCGTGATTAAGAAAGCTAAATGTTAGTCGTGTCTTAAATGCCATTCAGAATTTGACGACGAGGACATTCAACTTCCTAGCGGCTCAAGTGTAATTATCAAGAGAGTTCCTGCAGGAATCTTGCGGCCTCCCAGGTATTGTGCCTGTAGTAAATTGCTACCATTATCATCTTAACATATTTGGGTTTTTTCTGTTCTATAATTTTGATTTATCACAAAAAGAATGGAAAGAAAAGGTGCTGATTTGATGTTTTAAGGGTAAGCCACTGTAGCTTGAATGATTTGCTATATACATATTATTCTAAACCTTAAGCCACAACAGCTTATTGTAATTAGTAACTATCCAGTATTTCCTTTTGGCGATTGCTAGTGTGGCTTGTCAATGGCTTGTACGATAATTTATTATGCAATATTGTCACTTGATTTCGCCGCCTTAGTTTGACTGCTGGTTGGTATTAACGGCTTGCAATGTTTCTGTTGGAAAACTCTGAGACCAGGAAGGCAAATGGGTCGAACGTATTCCAGCCTTCTCGAGTGGTATGTTATAAAGCTCTCTTCTGTTGTTTGCCAGCCATTTACCTGTTTTATTTTCTTGCTGTTCCTATACCCTTCATTTTCTTTTTTCAACTTCCAAGGGATGTTTATGCTGAAATATTGTGGCTTACTTCATGAGTGGTTAATCCCAAATTTTGTAGTAATATGGTTTCATCTCTTCTTACATTCTGCTACTTGCTCAAAAGAGAGGTCGACAAAAAGGATTAATTGTCATCCCTTGGTTTTTCTATCTTCTAGAATGAGAACGAGTATGATGGGAAAAATAATACTTTGAAGACACCTTTCAAAAAAAGAAAAGAAAAAAGAGCATCTGGCTTTATTTATCAATTGCTAACCAAGAATTTATATGACCCGGCTCAGGTGCAACGAAAGATTTGTCATGTATAACAATCTGTTTCTTGCAGAAAGTGAGGAGGATTTGATCAGTCTAGATGATTATGTTAAAAGGATGGGTGAGAATCAGAAGGCTATCTACTAATTGGCTACCGACAGCCTGAAAAGTGGCAAGAGACCGCTCCCTTCCTGGAGAAGCTGCTTCAGAAGGATATCGAGGTACTATATTGTTGTCACTTTGCAGGCTGTGGTTTATGGTATTTGCACGCTTCAATCTTTAGCTGGTATTTGGTTGTGAAAGGAACTGCATTCTTGAGAAGTGGTTCGGAGATACAATCCTGTGTAGATGCAGATTAATTAAGCCTAGATTGATGCTCTCATGCTCTTACCCCGATGCTGATTATTGGTCATTTTCAAAATGTTAGGTTCTGTATCTAATTGACCCCATAGATGAAGTAGCTGTTGGGAATCTGCAGACGTACAAAGAGAAGAAATTTGTTGATATCAGCAAGGAAGACCTGGAACTCGGTTAGTTCTCATCTTCTCATAGTAATGAGTATTGTCGGACTTCTTAGAATCTTCTTAGTAAGATGCCAAGGAACAAGGGTTTCACATGAGTTAGTATTCGTCTTCAGGCGATGAGGATGAAGTGAAAGAGAGGGAGACCAAGCAAAAAGTACATTCTTCTTTGTGATTGGATAAAGCAACAACAAGGTGAAAAGGTGGCAAGAGTTCAAGTGTCAGATCGTCTCAGCTCCTCCCCGTGTGTGCTTGTTTCTGGGAAGTTTGGATAGTCCGCCAACATGGAAAGGTGAGTGAGATTGCTCATTGGATTATTTTTTCTTCTTGGAGGGCAGCGGTGGGTTGTTGATTATTTTGTCAAATTGTCTTCCTTAGCTCAATGAAAGCGCAGACCCTTGGAGATCATACCACTCTGGAATTCATGAGAGGCAGGCAAATTCTCGAGATTAACCCCGATCACCCCATTGTGAAAGACTTGAACATAAGCCATGCTCTTAAGTTTTTCGTCTCTTCATCTAGCTTAAGAGTTGCTAGATTCTAGGGCAGATGGTGAAGTGTGTTGTATGAATAAAATTACCCTAATTACATACTAGCTAGCAGTCTGATATAGAGACCCTCTTATAGCAATAAGTGTACCTTTTGTTCTGTACAGATATCCAACGAAGAAGCTAAACTGGAAGAAGTTTGCAAAACTGCGCAGCATAGTGGGAGCTTTGACTGTTGAATTAGATGCTGCAAAATCTGAGACAGCTCATGAATGCAACAAAAATGCCATGCTGCAAAGCCAGTTAGAATCATCTATGAAGGAGAAAATTAATCTTCAAAAGCAACTTCTGAGAATGGAAGACCTGAGAAGAGAGAATGTGATTTTGAAGGCTAGTTGTTTTTCCATTACTACTTTACATTGCTTGACTAACTTCATGAGATATTTTCTTTTCTTGAGCAGTATTTCTTATCTATATTGGATGTAGTGATGCAATTTCTGTTATGTTTTCAGTGTTTGTCGTTGGATGTAGTAATGAAAGTCTCGGTGGAGTATTCTGGGTTTGTGGATTCTGGATGGATAGTATTCACATCTCTATTGCTTACTGTGGTTGCTGTTGGTAGTTGATACTAGCATATGCTAACCAAATAAGGACAGAATCTATTCTCTAACATAGGGACATAATTTTCTAACAAGAGGTGTATTGTGTCAATTCTTTTTAATAATATCTTGATTTATTTTTATTTTTTTGATAATTGTAATATATATCTAGAAATGCCCCTTGATTTCTTTATCAAGACGCTTTCGGACACAAAGATCAGGTTGTTAGTAATGAAATGAGTGTGACCCAAGCCTGTCTAGCTCAAGTGGGGCTTTGAGCTTCCAGCATTTGTTGACAACCCTAGATGAATGTAAATTTGTCCAATGACCGGAGCCTGTGTTATACAATACATAGGATTCTGCTTTTCCCCCCTTGAAACCATGTACTGAATCAATTATTTGTGTTTTTCTGGGTATTTTTCCCCTACAGAATTACTCTGGTTTACACCTTCTTCCAATCATTGAACCAAGGACACTTTTTTGTTGTTGTCAAGTCTCATGTCTTTTTTAATATGGCTTGATCTTCAGCGACACTTGTGTGATCTTCTACAGGAGATGCCCATTTCTATGAGGCACACTGCTCAGTCACAAGCTTTGTCGAAGTCCTGATGGTCGAAATTGACAACTGAGAGACATCAGATTTGTTTCAACTTAAACATGAAGTGCATTCGTCATTTACTCAGTAACGGCCACAAGTTTACAAACACAGTTGTGAAAATAATCTTTCATTGTGAAATCAAAATGTAGAATTAAAGAACTTAGTACTTGGTAATTCATCATAATGAATTAAGAAATACCTAATATTAAGTGAAGTTCTGTGAATATATCTATACCGTATATACTCCTAATTTGTTTCCTATATCAAGAAAACCAACTCCTCGAGCTAGCCCGTTTGTCAAGTACTATCTTTCCTTTCCTTTGCTTTCCCTTCTTCTTTTCATGTGTATGCCTTGGACTAATAAATGAGATTTCATGGTACCTATAATAAGCAACACTGATTTTAAGTTCCAGCTTGCCCGATGTAATCTACCCTGTTACAACCCCCCACCCCTCCTAAAATGCCATGTGTGATGCAGGAGAACTCTGAGTTGCTGTCAAGGTGTATCAAGGAGAATCTGGGATTCCAAGATGGTGAACCACTGGCTGCATGCATCATTTGTGAATATCTTCTTCACTGGCTAGCATTTGAGTCAGAAAGGACGACCATTTTTACCACATAATTGAGGAAATTAATGAGGTTTTGAGGATATTCCTTTCAATTAGAGCTTTTTTTGCTCTCAGAAAGCTTCCTTTATACTTCTGCTTTCATGAAAAGTCTCATGCTGTACTGATACTTTTCTTCCACAGATCATCCAATTCTTCATAACTAATGTTTGCTTTTGTGCTTTTAAGGTTGGGGTGAGAAGGAGCTGTTGCCATATTGGTTTACTAATGTATCAGCTCTTCTTTGCCACCTGCAAAGCAATTTGTGATCAAATGGCTTCATCAATTCGGCCAGAGGTAGATGCGAAACTGTCTTTGTTCTTTTCTTTTTTCTTCTTCATGATATTTATATAATAGGCTTCATGTTAAGGTGAACTAGCCAACTTTCAAGTGCTTTCGGATTTTTGATCTCTTCGTGTCAAAGATGGCTGGTTGTTGAGATACTGCACCGCAATCCATTGGCATTCTTCATTCATGAAATTCGATTTGGTCTCATGATCACTTTGTGTTTACTTTTACAAGGATTTTATCTCTTATCTCTGGTGGCTAATGATTGTATCTAGTATATGGTGTCTGATAAGGATCTTTTTCCCCAATGCTAGAATTTCTTGTTTACATCCAAGGATGAGGACTCGCAACTGAAAGCCATTGACTTTGGGTTGTCAGACTTTGTGAAACCAGGTATGCTGAAGCCCAATAACTTATGAAATGCATTTGTTGAAGGTCATATAAATTGTGAATGAAATCTTAATGTGTGGAGCTATATACAGATGAGAAACTCAACGACATTGTGGAAAGTGCTTATTATGTCGCTCCAGAAGTGCTAATCATACAGTACAGAGGCCGATGTGTGGAGTATCGGTTCATTGCATATATCCTACTTTGTGGCAGTCGACCCTCCAGTGCTCGAACCGGATCAGGCATCTTTAGGGCAGTTTTGAAAGCTGATCCCAGCTTTGATGAACTTCCATTGCCTTCTTTGTCATCTGAGGCAAAAGACTTTGTGAGACGGATGGCTAATAAAGATCCAAGAAAGAGAATAACTGCTGCCCAGGTAAGACATTATATTATCATCTGATATTTGTATGCATTCTTGATATACTATGCTTTAGCTGGTGCATCACGACTTCTTAATTACAGGTCATCCTTGGCTTAGGAGTTATAAGCCAGTGTGAAAGTTCCCCTTGATATATTGATATTCAAGCTCATGAAGAGATATTTGCGTTCTTCTTCTCTCTGGAGAGCTGCTTTAAGGGTATGCCTCCAGGAGATTTTATTTTTGTTCTTCAAGTGATCAAGTCTCATTGCCCTAGTTCAATTCATGTTCCTATTTCAACCCTCCTTTTTCATAGTCTCACATTTTGGGACGTTCTTTGTTTTCATTTCTGATGGTGGTTTTGGGCATCCCTGTGGCATGCTTTATTTAACACCTTGACTGTTGATGAGTTTTGTTATCTAAAGGAGCAGTATGCACTACTACAGCCTAGCAGACACGGTACCATAAGTTTGGAATATATAAAAGAGGTCTCTTTCTCTTTGTAAGTCCGAGGTCTTTGCTTTCATTCTCAGGATAATCCTTGTTAGCACTTGTTATGTTTAGCCTTACAGGAAAATGGTACTGATTCAATGAAGGAGTCTTGTGCTCACGAGATCTTAATGTCAGTGAGTGTGCATATTTGTATAACGTCCCGCTTTTCATTACTTATTAATGATACATATGACGTCACTGCTGTTGGGTCCAACGCCTCAGTTAGACAAAAACTATGCTTACTGGCTTAGTAATAAGAATTAAGGTAAGTTCACTTATACATCTTTAGTTTAGAAACTTTTGATGCACTCAATCATCTCTCATAATATCGTCTTTATAGCGGAATTTACATCTCTTTTTAAGATCAGAATATCTTTCATACATAAGCTACATCTAGGATCAAATCTTAGGTCATACTTCTCCTTCAAGTCTTGCTCCTGTATCAAAGAGAAAAAGAAAGTCACAGAGAAATAGTAAGTGTGAGTTATAGGAGCTCAATAACGTGTCGACCACTTATTAGGGGTTACACGAGAGAATAAGATAAGAAAAGAAAAAGAAAAAGAAAAAGAAAAAGAAAAAGAAAATGATTACTTGGATCCTTTGTTCCAGCACTCTGGAATTATAATGTCAATCTGGCATTCACAATTATCATCAGAAACATACCAATGATTCACCCTATTCAAATAAGTACACTTAACATCACGTAACAACATTCGAAACCACGCGTCCATTGACACTCCAGACATTATCAACATCATTTACTACTGTCATACCCTTTATGGTAATGACACGACAGGTCCCCAGTCCAAGTCTCACGCACTGTTGCACTCAACAGTTCACTCAAGGTTTTGTTATACTTGCCATTATATCAATCACACTGAGACGACAGACAATTGATACCCTCAATGTTATAATTGTGTCATTGGTGAGACTTATTCAATTTCATAAGTTAGCTTTATTCAGTTTTAACAAAAGGGACATCCGCGAAAGGGGATCAGCCAAACCGGAGTTCATGGTCTCCTGCAGTGAGATACCCTCATATCAAAACGAGCTCAAGGTCGATGAAAGAATGTCACCACCAAGTCACTGTATAACACATACGACAAACACAACGCTCGTTGTGTTTTATACCACGGAGTTATCTCACCAATTATAGATTTACACTCTTTTTACTCACTCATCCTCTTTCTATCAGTAATCAAGGCATAACACAAACACACACATCATCTTATCACAACACATAGCAGTTGTAGACAATATTTTACGTCAGCCACATTTAGTGACTACGTCCAAAGATTTCAATGCATATTATTATACTCATGGTATAATAATACGCATCGTCACACACAATGAATCTAAACGTTGCCTTCTATCACAGTTCTTCAAAGCAATGAATCTAAACGTTACTTTTTATCACAGTTCTTCACATGCATACGTTTAGCCTCGTCCTTAAGTGACAACGACCAGCGTCTCCGAGTCCTATAATATAATAGAATACGCGTATTAAGATACACCCTTGTGAATGATTGTTCACGTTATGGAGTTAAGCATATTTGTTCGTACTTCTTGAAAAGCGTCATAATAATATTATGTGGTGGTGTCAAGGTTTGAGAAAAGTGTTTGATACTTATTTTGATAGTTCATGATGATAATTTTATATATTTATTATCATTAAAAGTGTTTGTGAACATTTGAAGTTGTTTCGGGGTCAAAATAGTTCATTCTCGAATTCTGTCCAACATGATCCTTCGACACGTTTAAATCTATAACTTTTCGTATACACCTCCAAATATTATTTCGTAAAATTCTACATAAACTACACTTGTTAATCCTTTCATAGAATCAGAGTTTTTATCATGAGACCTTACTAATAATAACAGTTTATTCATTCGATTTTATATTTTCTGCTAGATTAGATAGTTTACCCTTTCTTCAGTAATCAGCTCATAACTCCTTACATACAACTCCAAATCTGGATTTTTAAACTGTTCCGGAAACTAAACTTCAATATCTTTCTATTGATATAAGGTTCGTTTTTCAATTCTTTCTGTGTAATTTCAAATCAAGCCACAAAGTCTATCCTGTAATCAGTTTTTACAGATTGATATATCCGTACGTTTTGATTTATATTTTAAGATTCACAACTTCAAATCATGATTTATTAACTTCATTAGAAACTAGACATATGAGGCTTCAACATATATTAAAATCCGAATTTATATTTTTCACAAAACTTCTAAACAAGAAGTTCACCTCCTCTTATTAATGATAGAAGAATCTCGTCGCATTGTAACCCTAGCCTTTTTTCCTCAAACTCCCCTTGTTTTCTTCTCTTGTTTATCTCTCTTCTCTGGCATGATAAGGAGTGTTTTTATGTTTGTAAGAAGTTTTTTCAAGAAAAAGAAAACTTATATTTATAGAAAACTAAATTGATTAAAATAGTTAAGTGGAAAATAAGTGGATAATTAGTGGATAATAATCTAATTTAGGTGGAGTAGAAATTGACGTAAAAAAATAAGTGTCAAAATTATGTTTAGGTCATTTTTATATAAATATGGTATTTTCATATTAAGATCGTATTTTTCCGTATTTACGTATTAGGATTGTATGTCATCCATATTTTACATTCTTTCACTATTATATCTTCAAACAAGTTTTATAACTCTGCAAAATAAATTATAACATACGATAATTTACTATTCACATTAATTATCGTGAAATTAAATTTTATGAAATTTTTTGGGTCCTTACAATTTGATAGTTAAATAAGTTTCATTTTAGAAGAATGGATTTCGAAATTTTTTGTGTGGTTGCATTGACTGTCCATTAACTCGATGCTCTTGACAGATGGGAACAACATGCTCACTCTGGCTATGAACTAGTATATGAGAAGGATGGTAATAGGGCTATCATGATTGAAGAACTAGCTTCGGTATGTTTTTCCCCTCTATAAAATGCAGTCATGCTCTCAGCAAAGAATTGCTACCAAAGTAAGGGATCCTCTATTGTTAATATGTCACAATGAACTAACCTAAAATAGTGCTCAATCATAATGTCGTCGTACTGAATAAATAATAAACATAAAAAATTTTATCTGATGAAATCATCTTAATAAAGTCTTACATATTAAACGTCAAAAGTATTGTAGGATGGAATAAATGTTTCATTACTAGATTATCTTCTTATGGTCATAATGTCGTATATATCAAACTCAGTACATTTTATCCGGTCAATTCCATGCTTCGACTAACCCCATCTCACCCTCGCCGCCTGACGAATCCTCGATTCACATCTGCGTATCTCTCATTCTTTGATTCTCCGAAGGGTTAAAGGCATATTACCCCCTTAAAACTTTCATAATTTCATATTATCCCCTTCAAACTTCATAATTCCCAATTATCACCTTAAAATTTGTTATATGGATATTTTACCCCCTTTCTTCAAAATCCATTTGAAAATTCACCCGAAATGACAAAAGTACCCTTTAATCTTATAGTTTTTAAACTAAATTCAAATAATTTGTATAAGCTAACCAACAGAAAAAAAAAATAGAGCTTTCTTATATGAGTTTTTTTGTTTTGCTTGGTTCGAAGTATTTGATCTCAACTTATTTGATTGGAATAATTGATTTAATTAGTTTTGAGTTTTTATTAATTATGTTGATCTCAATTAGAAAATAACAAAAAGTTTCAAAATTTGACGTGAAAATTTTATTTGTTAATTTCAAAAATTAGATACCCTGATTCAATTGTTTGAATTTATTAAAAAAGAGAGAGAGATGAAAAGCCATGAGGATGGGTTCCATTTCGTGTTCGATCTCGTTGTCCTGGCAACCAGGGTGAAACCCTAACGTCGTTGTAGTGGGATGAAGGATTTGACGATGGGAATGGAATAGATCCGAGTATCTTGTTGTGGTCTTGCAGATCGACTATCGGTCGCGACCGGGGAGATTCCACATGCTGATCGGAGACCGTGAGATCTATCAGGGGTGAAGCCCTAACCCTAATTGTGGTGATTGAAGAGAGCGGTGACGATGGGATTCCAATTTGATGGGATTGAGTTGTGTTGGAAACCCTAGAAACGTGATTTGAATTGAGCATTTTGAAACGTTTAGTGTCATAAAAATCTTTTCTTTCTTTTTTTAAATTTCTTCTTTATGAAACCCTAGAAACATTATTTGAATTGAGTTTTTTTTGAAATGTGATTTGAACAATGTTCAACGTACTTAATGACTCTGCTTTTGAATGAAGTTGAGATGATTATCATGGTTTATGATCATAGTGCATTTTTTTTTTCAAAGAATACATGATTATCCTTTTGGTTTCAAAAGCAGAACAAGCTAAGCCACCTTGATATCATGTAAGGTTTGCTACATGGATTCCATGTCGCCATTTATCAGTTATCATTACATCCTTCCATGCAAGTTTATGATTGCTGTTGAATTGTTTGTCAACCTCCCAAAGTAGTCTACCTCCTACTTGCACATAAAGCATGACACTTGATTTCACATCTTCTCTTAGATGCGTGACAGGGCCTCACCTTATGCCATACCTACTGAGTCCTGACAGTGTCGTGTTCGAAAAGTAGTCTACGTCCTCATTTGGGATTTTATATTATGACCATACATCCACCTTAATCATTGCACGACCATTTATTACAACTGTTGATAAGCAGATGATTACTACTCCCTAACACCTTGTTCATCTGGTGCTGGTCAAGTGCTCACCTTATATGTTGAAAAGTTTGTTTGGAGAAAAAGGAGTGTTTAAATGGTTATGTTTGCTGTGACGAATGCATTGTTCAATAGCATTTGGTCTTTTACTTTTGATTTGAAACAGATAGAGAATGGCCTTGTTGAAGCGGTAGCCATTCTTATTTCAAAAATGCCCTGTTTACGCCTTGAATTAGTTGCTCGACAATTAGCAGATTGCTACGGAAATAAGCCCGGTTGTAATGCTGTAATTATTGAAGTACTGATTTTACTCAAATGTCTTGCTGTTTGATTTATAGAGATTCATCTGCTTGATTGTTCTGTATTTACTTATGGTAATAGGCAAGGCAGAAATGGCGTGGATAGTTAACAAAGCTGCAATCCAGTGGTTACTGGGTTCAGTGTGGTCACACACAGACCAGTGAAGGCTTGCGAAGTTTGATAAGGATCTTGCTGGGTGACATTGAGTCTCTTTCTGCTTCAACATGTGGTTGGGTGGAGTTCTACATTTCTCAATTATTTTATGTCAGGCCATTCACAGTTTTACGTTCCTTTTGATCTTCTTCAAAGCTATTTTACCAAGGTTAAAAGACATTGCATCATGTACAGAAAGAATTCATTTGTTTTACTTCCTTATTTACTTCCTGAACGTAACTGGCACATTTTATTTTGCAAAAGTTTCGGTTACTCTTTTGCAGCAAAAACCATGAACAACTATGCTGCAAATCGTTATAGAATATACACTCCAGTACTATATGAGTGGCTCCAGTACCCCTTTGCGTCTTCAAAGTTCTCCCACGGGATTTATGTGCCTTCTCCTTCACCTTCACCTTCAGCTCTTCATTTATTTGGTTCTAATTTGTCTGCGCTTTTGCTCTTTATCCTATTTTGATTGATCCTTTCATGTTAATTGTATTGAACATCATAAGAAAATTGTTCTGCATTTTTCACAAGAAAATTGTTCTTATTTTTTGTATGTGCTTTATTTGGAGTTTTAGGACTTTGAAAGCGAAGCTGTATATTTTTCAATCTGCTTCTTTCTTTCTTATTTATCTTATACTGCAATAGAACAATGGTTGCACTCATCTTGTCAAACCTGCAAACTCGCTGTTTCAGTTGATGATAACAATATTTTTCTAGAATGAGCTTGCAAAGCCCATTTCGTAGGTAATAGTATAAAGTGGCATGGGCTTCATTTGTTTTGTTCAAGGTGGTCGAACTATGAACAAAGATGACTTGATGAGTACCAATCGTTGTTGTGATTTTGTAGGTTTTGATCTAAATGATGAGAAATTTTGTCGTTGTTTGAGTGATGTGATGGTGCTATTGACGTACATTTGATGTATACGACACACATTTGACTTTGCTGATCACTTGTTTCTGTTGATCATGTCAGCCTGTTTTCGTGCTTTCGCTGATCATCTTTGTTCATAGTTCGACCACTTCATGTTTCAAACTGTCATTGAGCCGTTATTTGTTTTTGCGTATCGTTGTCTATGTTTGCGAGTAATGGTCATTCCCACAGGCCACGAGTTCATCGCTCAAGGTTGTGGATAGCATATCAATCCATGTTTTTTCTTTGATGCCACTGACCATATCATGAATTGATATATACTTGTGAATATGTGTTATACATACCGAATTGCTCATACATTTCTAGTTTTGAGATTTTGCTCATCTGTGAAACTAATGCTTATGTGTGCTGCTACATTTATTTTTTTCAGCGGTTGATAATTAGAACAATGAGGTGACTTTGTGCATCTTAAGGTGGCGAAGCCCTCTGTTTGGATGACCGAGGAGAAGATACACTTATGTGCTGTCTGGTTATCCCCTAAGTACAGGGCCACGAACAAGGTGAGATCACATTGCTTCTATTTTCTTGGTCTTCAATGACTCTGGTTGATTGTCTCTTGCATTGTTCTCTATATTTGTTGAAAGTCATGCCGCGCATGCTGATGTCTTGTGAAGGTTCGAATTTATAATACACTATTAAGCTTCACATGCAGCTTAGGAACCACCCAGGATAAACTCAGCGCACTCTTAATCCTGTAGTAGGACTAGGCCAAATAATATTGTATACAATTCTTCTCCAAGTCTGTAATTCTTGGCACAATGTTTGTAATCCCTTAACATTGTAACTCCATCTTTGTTGCACAACTTCACAGTGCATCATTTATTCTCACCCTCTCAAGTCTATGGTATTAACTCTCTTTAGCCCATAATTCCTGAGACTACTTTCCATTTGCAGAACTCTGTCAAGTCCCTGCCAAACACTCCACTCTATCAATCACGGCTTGTTTTCTTGACATCTTTATCATCGTGGCAAGCACCTCTAGCCCTTTTCCATAGGCTTCGAATTAACCTTTTTAACTATATGACAATCTAGTCTTGGTAAACCTAAGTACATGGACGAGTTTTGATGTTTTGTGAACCAAGTTGCTTGAGTAGTACCCTTTTCCTCGAGCTAAGCTTATGAACTCTGTTTTGTGAGGTTTAGTGCGGAGACCCTGAACTCCCACGGCAAACAATGCCTCTTCGCCCTAAGATAAGGCACATCTTGGGAACGCCAGTAGTGTTAACTTCAACTGATAGAGCTCCACGTGAAATGCGAATCATTCAGGTATTCAACAGAAATTGACACTCCCTCACGAGGAAAAGCAAATCAATACGCAAGACACAAATCAAACTTAACATAACTCTCAACTCAAGATCTCTTATTTTGAAGGAAGCATTTCAACACTTTGCCACTTATATGCAACTAGGTTTATTACATCCCCTAGTAATACAACAATAGTTGGAACAAGAAAGTACCAGCCCATCTCGGAACAATCTTGTACGCCTTCATCTTATCGATCCATGAAATAAACGAGTTCTTGGTATTCCTGAATCCCAAGAATCCATGCTCCTTGCTCTTGTTCATGCTTTCCATCATCCCCTCTCCGTGGCCAATCACAGCATCCACGAACCACCAGCCTCCGACCTCCTCCAACTTGGTCTCCACCAGATCGTTCTCCTTTACAATCTCCTCCCACACCGGCCCCTTATCCCCCATCCTCCCCGCCAATGAAATCTATCTCGTCATATTCCTCGTACTTCACCCCGAACCGCTCTGCAAGCACCGTCCACAGGTGCTTCCAGTTGAACACATCTTCGTTGTTAATATTGAATGTCTCATTCTTTGCATACGGATGAACAGCTGCCCATATATGCTGCTCAGCTGCAACAAAATACCCGTTCCATGCGACCTTATCTCCTGGGAACTTCAATGGCGCTCCCTCGTGCCTACAAATCGCTGCATAAGCACACAAACCTGATATGATGTTCATGAGGCTATATGGCGAGAACCCGAATATCATCCCTGATCGATGAACCGACCATGTAAGCCCTTCTTTCTTCCCCGATTCCTCGAAGAGAATATCCTCTTGGGTGTAACAGAAGTTCGGCACATCAAGACGAGGAAGATCCTCGGTGAACGGAGTGTCATGGGGAGTTCAATTCTTATTTCCTACACCGGATTAGCCCACGTAGGCTTAGGAACAAATGTTGATAAGCTTGGGATTTAATTAGGTCCATTGAATTTTTTTACTGTCTTGATTTATTTATCGCGGGTTAAAAAGAATTATAACACCAAAGAAATTTGACAGAGAAAAATTTGATGGCACAAATAATTTTGTACTTTGGAGAGTCAAAGTCGTTGCTTTATTAACCCAAGAAAAATCGAAAAGTTTCTGGGAGAGGTCGATAAATTATCGCCAGAAATGAAAGCGGAAGATAAGACGACGATGGATGAAAAGGCTTATAACTATGCTTGTCAGATGACGTTCTTCAGAACTTCTTGGAGGAGAAAACTGTCAAGACTCGTTGGGATAAACTGTCTAGCTTATATATGAGTAAATATGTTGTTTCTCATTTGTACATGAGATAACGTCTTCATTCCTTGGTGTGAGAGATGTTTGTATTCGGATGTGCGACGGTGTTGTGCGAACATTGAAAAATGTTCATTATGTTTCACCAGTGAGGCAGAACCTTTATCTCTTTGGGTTCTCTGGATCATGAAGGATGTTCCTATCATTCTCAAGATGGGGACATGGAGGTCAAGGAGAATCATATGGTGACCATGAAGGCGAGATTTCGTGCTGGATTGTACTACCTGATCGGCGCTACGCAGGATAGAGTTGCAACTGTTGTAAGCTCTCTGTCAGTCCGTGATAGTGAAAGTAGTTTTGAGATGAAGCTGTGGCATATACGGCTTGGGCATATGGTCAATAATGGGATGGATGTTCTGAGTTCGGCTGGTTTGCTTAGAGGTTTGAAAACACAGAATCTCGGGTTCTGTGAGGGCTATGTTCTCGGCAAGCAGAAAAGAGTGTCATTTGGTGGTGCGGTGCACAGAACGATGAGGACACTCGACTACATTCATTCAGATTTATGGGGGCCATCTCTGCACGCTTCGATGGGAGGTAAAAGGTATTAGGCATTCATCGATGATTATTCCCATTATGTTTGGATATATTTCTTGAAAAAGAAATCATAGTTATTCGAGACTTTTAAGGAGTGATTGAAGTTGATTGAGACGCAAACGGACAGACAAATCAAGAGGTTTCGAACCGACAACGGGATGGAATTTGTGAACAAACAATTTCTGGAGTTTTGTAAGGACAAAGGCATTGTGAGACATCATACTGTCACTTACACACCTCAGCAGAATGGGGTAGCAGAGCGGTGCATATTGATTGGAGACGAGTTGAAGTAGAGGTTTTGGGCTGAAGTAGGTATGATGACCTGTTATCTATTAAACAGGTCACCCTCCTCAGCATTATCTATGAAGACACTTTATGAAGTTTGGTCTGATAAGCCCGTTGATTATTTCAACCTTCGTATTTTCGGTTGTCCTGTATATTATCATGTCAGCGAAGGGAAGTTGCAACCTGAGACCAAGAAAGTCATCTTTCTTGGATATTAGGCAGGTGTGAAGGGGTACAGATTATACTCTACTGATCCATTACCACATGGGATCGTCATCACCAGAGATGTCACATTTGGCGAGGAGTCAATGTTAGCCAAGAAAATTGAGCAGCAAAGGAGCATTCAATAGCAGGTGGAGTAGACACGAGCAGTCGAGAGATCGACGTTTGAGGTGGAGCATAAGGATGGGGAATCCTCAGATATCAGCATCCCCACTGATGCTTTACAGCAAAATCAAGAAAAAATAGAAGATCCAGTAATAGAGCTACTAGTAGCAGATCTAGTCCAGGTGGGACCCACTCTACAGAAGTACCAACTTAACCGTGTCAGGGAACGACGAGAGATCAGACCCCGAATTCCATACGACTATTTAGATTTGGTGGGCGAGGCAGTTGAGAACGAGACTTTGTCATTCAGGAAGGCTATCACTAGTTCGGAATGTGCCCAGTAGACTGCGATTATGGAAGAGAAACTAGAGTCTCTGTACAAAAACAATACTCGAACTCTAATTCCTTTGTCGAAGGGAAAACGCACCGTAGGGTGCAAATGGGTGTTCAAAAAGAAGGAAGCAGACAATGGTGACGATGTGAGATTCAAGGCCAGATTGGTGGCTAATGGTTCACTCATAATGAAGGTATTGACTACACTGAAGTCTTTTCTCATGTAGTCAGATATACTTTTATTATAGTTCTTCTAGCATTAGCTGCTAAGTTCGATCTTGAACTTGAGTAAATGGATGTGAAGACAGCGTTCTTACACGGTGAGCTAGAAGAGGAGATCTATATGCGTCAGACAGAGTGTTTTTCATTGTTAGGTATAAAAGACCGAGTCTGTTTGTCGAAGAAATCATTGTACGGGTTGAAGCAGTCATCCCAACAGTGGTATCACAGATTTGATTCCTTTATGGTAAGCATTGGATATACACGGAGCTCGTATGATCAGTGTGTGTATCATCAACAACCACCTGATGGGAGTCGAGTATATCTTTTACTCTATGTGGATGATATGTTGATCGTTAGTAGAGACAAAGAGATGATTGACGGGTTGAAGGCACAACTCAGTAATGAGTTCGATATGAAGGATCTCGGCCCAGCAAAGAAAACCTTGGGCATTGAGATCGAGCGGGATAAAAAAGATGGGGTTTTAATCGTGAGCCAGAAGAAGTATATTGAGAAGGTTCTTGATCGATTTGACATGAAAAATGTCAAATCCATTTCTACTCCCTTAGCAGCGCGCACTTCAACCTATCTTTGGAGCTCTTATCGAAGACTGAGGAGGAGGTGAAGAGCATGGCCTTATTGCCGTATGTGAGTGCAGTTGGTTCTCTAATATACACTATGGTATGCACTCGACCCGATTTATCACAAGCAGTGTCAATTGTGAGTCGTTATATGAACTAATTTGGTAAAGGTTACTGACAGACAGTGAAGTTTATCCTTAGGTAACTTAAGGGTTCATCGGGATTGAACCTCGTCTATGATGCAAAACGAGGTGGAGACAACGACGATGTTCAGGGGTTCTCAAATTCAGACTATGCTGGAGATTTAGGCTTTTCTAAGGTCTAGATAGAGGTCGCTCGATGATAATGAAAATTCTGGTGAAATCTGTGATGAAGAATTTGAGTCAAGGTAGAGATTTATGAACGGTGTCTCAAATATATGAGAAACACATTGTTTTGCTTTCCGCGTGGTCTATCGCCGCTTCAAAGCATGCGTGCCCATCCCATCATGTTCCATCATAATGGCCATCTTATGGTCTCGAATGGAGGCATCAGGGGACTTCTAAGGCAGAACAAACACATAGGTGCTCATATGTAACTTGGTCTTATACTAAACAGAGAGCATACACATTTTATTTTTATTTTTTGTCCTAAGAGTTTTCGAGAGCCTTTTGTGAAGAAGCTCAAAGCTTCTTAGTCTCTTTAGGTTGCAATCTCGAAGTCTGGTGTAGCTCTTTGTATCTCCTCATTTTGGATTAGTGGATATCTTCGTCTTCGACGATCGTCCGTGATTTTTTTCGCAAGAGTTTTCATGTAAAATCACTGTCTTTTTTATTTGTGTTATTTATATTCCGTTTATTGGTGTTATATTTATAACGTTCTATTTAACCCACTTAGGATAGTAACAGTAATTTACAAGTGATGGTAAAATCTACGGAACTTAATCGTAACAGAAATCCTAATCTCATGCTCTGGTTTAGGAGGTTATGCTTATAGGTTTTCAAATCTCGACATAAATGAACTCTTGGTTTGTGAAGTGAGGTTATATGCATTTTCCACTTGAAGACACGTTCCAAGCGGTAGCCCTTTGCACCTGGTAAGTTCATGTTATTCATGTTTGGTGATTCATGCAATTGGTAAATTAATTTTTTGTTCCCTGGGCTTGTATTCTGATGCTTTAGTTATCGACTTATTGTGTACAATGCTTCTGGCAAGTATGCATAATTTGGACGCACTAGAAGCTGGACATTGTGATTCTGATGGTTTCGCATGCAAACTGCCTTCTCTAAGACTCAGGTCAGGGGTTCAAGTGTTGGTGATGGTAATGGAGAAGATGAGTTGACTTTGTGATTCTGCTTCCTCAGATTCTCTGTTTTTCACTATCCAAGATAAAGTTTGCATTGCAGGTTCTCAGTTCTTATATTTGCCACTACTACTACTGCTTGGTCATTTGCTTATCCGGAACAATCTATTTCAATTATCCTTCTTCCATTTTCCAGGTACAAGGTGCTGGACATGCCACTTTAGAAAGCACCATAGTTGCTATTTTCCCTCTTGGATACTGAGCTGTTCTCCTCCTTCCCTCAGGTTAGTCATATCTGCCGTGTGAGGACGGAGCCCATGATTTGCATCCGTAGTAACTCAAGAGATACCCCCAACCTGGAATCCATAACCCGTGACCCAGAACCTGAAGCTCAAATCCTGCAAACAAGCTCTCATGTTAGGACAACATGGTTATCCCTTGAGATATAGTTGTGTTGCCACCCCATTTTCTGTTGCTTAAGATTCAACATAGACACTATCCCTGGATGAGATCTCATGCTGTAAAATTATGCTTATTCTCAATAATTTTTCTTATTGAGTATTGACTGTTCGTCATTCTAGAAATGGAGTTTAATCACTGATATCAAAGGTGGTAGAGTACCATAGGTTAAACAAACAGCAGATGAGACCATGAATGGTTCTTACTAGTTACTCCAAACTGGTTGCAAAGGGACAAATGGAGATAGCCATCCAGAACTGGAGATCAATGTGATTCTTCTTCTTCTTTTCTCCTTTTTTCTTTCTTCTTTTTTTTTTTTTTTTTTTTTTTTTTTTTTTTTTTTTTTTTTTTTGGGTATTCTTCCCAACGGAGATGATCAGTATGTGATTGCTGAAACAATATAAAGGGCTCTTTCCCTTTTCGCTTGTCCGGTAATTCTCTTATTCTCTGGGTTGTAGCTCTGGTGATTTGCAGGTTCATATTATTCAACATCCAAACCTGCTAGTAATATATAGACCCAACAGGTACTTCATGCATCCCAGAAGTTGGATTTTATCTTTGTTTCATATGGGATGGTAAATCTTTCTTCGCCAACTTATTCATGTTGCATTCCCTCATCACTTTTATCTTTATCTGCATCTAAATATATAGTTAAGGATCTCGAGGCATGTCCGCATTCACTCTTTATTTTAGCATTTTAGGCTTCATCAGCAGGTTTTTATCTGATGTAAGTAATCAGCCTTCGTGGAAGACTGAAAGGGTCTGACAGAAATTGAACCGGCTGTTTTGATTCTCGGCAATTTTGGTCGGGACAAAGTAACAGTTCCGTGATCTAGTGGAAGCATGGCAATGCAAAAATGCACAACCCTGGCACTACGCAGTTACAGATCTACATGAGATTTCGGTGAGTTGCATTCTGATTCTATGCAGGGGGATGTTGGTTATTTATCGATATGTATGCCTTGTATTCCTCGAGGCTTCCCTTCCGTGTCTGTAAGTGACAGGAAGGGGTGGATTTGGTAATTGGTTAGACTATCAGATACTCTCTAGTTTCCTTGTTCTTTGGCCTTCTAAGTTCTAGGCTATAGATTCCGACGGCCTGTGTGTTCCATACCAGGTAACTCTTCTTCTTCACAACTAAGAGTATTTCAAAGGGTTCCGGCAGTGGAATAGTTTGCTTGGTTCGATTTTTCAGGTGAAGCAATTTCTGGTGAAAAGGAGCAGCAGCATTGATTCTTTGATTGATTCTTTCGTCTTTTGGTAGTTGCTGGATTAAAAGGCATGTATATACTTTTACCCTGGTTTGAATTGTCGTTGTTGCAACTTGGCTTTCTTTTTCTGTGCTGTGTCTGATTTCACCCCCTCAAATTGTTGGCTTGCAACTTCGAAATGTTATTCTCATTCTATACTTTGGAAGTCTTCTATTTGATTGTTTATGTACTTTATTGTTTATCTACTTATTTACTTCTTATTGTAGTGTTCAGTATGCGTGAGTTTAGTTGGCCTGTATTGAAGTGGAGGCAAACGATATTATCGCATATAAGTTGAGCATAGTTTCGAATGGGAGATCGGTATCAGCTCAAATTCGACATTTTGTCTTAGATCTGGGTCTTTGGGTCGTTCGTTCCTTCTGCAAAAACTCTACCCATCGCATACACTTTTGGAAGCTCAGACTTCCGAAACGTGATCGATCTTACCAGTTGCAACAAAATGAAGACAGCACGAAGCCAAATCTACACTATGTGTATGCTCGATACAAAACTCAATGAACCAGCAAGCACCTCAGCAAACTAATCACTGCAACAAGATCACGCTGCCCGCCATTCAAACTATGTACTGAACTTTCATCAGCTTAAGAGTTTCTCCCGTTAAATATGATCAATGGAATAATATTCTTTTCTTCCCACGAAAAATGTTAATATTTTTCTTTTTCAAAGGTTTCCCTATATAGTACATCGTTTCAGGATTGGCCCTCGATGATCTACAACTGGCCAAGCACTGACATTGCCATGAAGTGGGACAAATTAATAAGCTTAATACGATGATATCTCCATGAGCTTGGCATCAATTTATTCAGTGTCAACGACTCAAATCAAAACAAGATCTCGAAAAGAACAATGTACATCTCAAACGATAAGGTTATAATAGAACTGGACAATACCACAAGTGCTTAAAACAATTTCATCCAGATGCAACAAACTCAATTCTGTCCGAAATCCATTCGAGGAAAAGAAATGGCTACAAGAAGAGACTACGAGAATCTCAAACCATAACGCATCCCCTTCGGGGTTACAATCGCCACAAAGAAAACAACTTGAAAATAAATAAACAGAAAGAGGACCAAGAACAAGCTATTGAAATGAAAACAGAATGATGCAAATATCCCATCCGCCTAACGACTACCAGTTAAAACTACTACTGGATATTCAACGAAAGCAAACTAATAAAAGCAGTAGATTTCTCGATCCAGTAGAGATCCAAACACGAAAGTTTGGGAGTAGTGCAGCATCGACACTGGAAACTAATTTACCTGCCTTGACGAAGCTTCTATGATTAGTTGTGGCTCTATATACAGAGTCAGTCAGAAAAAAGATCACGTTACTAGGGCCCCAACTTCGCTTACTGTAAGTCCCGAGAGAGAATTCGCGTGCATGGAAACAGCCTGTGTTAAAACCAAACCGAAGGCCTTTGCAGGGCTGCAAGCTACTATTCCAGCAGCGAACAGCTGGAATCAGATGTGCACATCATCCAGCTGCCGAGTAACGTTATGAGCATCACGATCAAATGATCTGCTCAATCTGTTGACCATGGCACCACACGCACCGGAACCAGCCAAGGTTCTTGCAGTCCCATTTTGATGAGTCTCACGTGTGTCACCAACAGAAATGAGTCTTACCTCTGCTGGCGGTATGAAACAGTCCAATGATAGGCCAGGAATGTTGAAAGCTACTTCCTCAATCGTCCATGCCTCTTCCATCCGGGTCTTAGTGTGGCTCATTGCCGTCTCACCAAACCTAAAAAGTGACACCACGGACCGACCCGAATGAGCAATCATGATTCCTTCAACAGGCCTGTAGTCGTCCAGGTATGAGTTGATTGTGGTTTCCCAGTACACGGCGTCCCCTCCGCTGGTTTGGATGCGAGTGAGATGGGAATCCTCCAACACCACAAGCAGCCCCGTTTTCTGACTGAAGTACCCGAATAAAACATGCCTTATGATCTCAGCAGGCCCCTCACTCCTAGCTTTTAGAGTCTGGGGGTCAGCATGTAGCTTGAGGATAAAGCAATCTTCTCCATTAATCTTCTTTTCACCCACACATTTAGCTTTTGAGAACATGCTGGCCGTAGCTCTAGGATCCAGGCCCTGCAAGCCGAATAGGGAATGCGAAGATTATGAATCTGCAAGAGAAAAGATAAGAATATACTGCGGTATTATACAACGGCTAACCTGAAGAGCACGACGAAGAGGCCTAACAGGACCTTTGGCAGCATGGGCTCCAAGCCAGGGAGTATGCCTCCAGACAATTTTGCCATTCGAACCAGCATGAACTTTGCTTCCACCGAGGGCAAGCTCGACATACCACATGTCTGGATTCATCTGCCATAGCACAAACCCACCGGACTCAGCACACTTAGAGGAGCTCCGGTTCTTGATGACCTTATCAGGTGTTTCAATATCAGAGGCTAACATTTTGAGTTTCCCTGTTGCATAGGCATTGTGGATGGAACTCTGTAGCTTCAACCCTCCAGACGCGGCCAGGTACTGTTGCAATATGTATTGTGCAGATGATGTTTCCTGTCGTTATTTCAGATATCATGTACCGATTACTCAGAGTGCTTATCATAATGCAATAAAAAAACACAAGGCCTTCAGCAACTGTACATCAAATTATCATGGACGTCCTGTGACACGCATGACCACTAATCGATGAGTAAATAGAATCAAGTAGTTTCCATATGAACCACATTTCCATACAATGTTCTTGGACCTTGGTATGTGGGAGGTCAGATACCTTAATAACTATGATCAAGATTTAACTTATAAAGACAACTTTTGTCTACCATCCAACATTAACAAACATGAGCATTCCTTTAGCAGAGAGACTTCTTCATGACTACAACAAATCCGAAGTTCATATTGGACTCCAATAATCTTTATCCGTACATTGGGGCACCAAACAGGCAAGCACAATGCCATATACAGCTAAAAGGGAACTTATATTCATATTTCTACAAACAGGTATAAAAAGATGCATGATATTTACTTTGCCCATTTGCTGGGCTATAAAGGTGCACAATATCTTTATTGCAGGACTATAAAGAAACATGTAATCGTACAGTAGTAAATAACTCTAAGATACCCAATCTTCCTTTTTCTTAGGATACAACAGGACCACACCTAATTCATCAAAACCATGTGGTTGAGCACCCAACAACCAAAACTTGGACCAGTCAGCATATAGGCAGCCTAATAAAACAAGATCATTATTGCTCATCGCATGGGCATAGTTTGTAAAGTACGAAAACAATACAGAGTATAAACTATAAACAAACTTGATGCATGAATCACTCACATGAAAATTGTGACATTATGACAATGATCTTGTAAAATAGACCACAATAGATCGAACAGCCGAATCGGAAAATTTGGGTGCTATCATATAGCTTTGTATCGGGTAAGTTCAGAAGTTGGACATAAGCAGACTAGAAATGCTGACATCCTAATAGGGTGGAAAAAAAAATACGTGGATATTACGTAAGTTTACTGGCAACAAACAAAAGAAACCAAGATATAGAACACAGGAAGAAAGTGGGCTTTGGTATAAACAGTGTTCATAGTTCAATATTGAATAGCTCAAGCTATTTGGTATCAGGAGTCAAAGGACAGCTTCAATGAATACATTACATCAGTTCCTGGTTCATTTGGCCCCTAAAGAATATAAAAATCCTAAGACACAGGACACCAAAGTCAAGATTCAAGTCTGCTATGAAAACAGTGAGATTTCACAAACCAAGAAGAGTGACAGCTGATCTCACCTAAACAGCCCGAGACCTATTTGCTTAACAGCACACATTTTATGAAAATCACGATCCAGCTTCAAAAAAACTTAGCTAACTTTGGACAATTTTATCTACTACTGTTTATCTGGTTACACTATTCTCTTAGACTAAAAGAACCTCTGATCTTCACTTATGGATCCTACATCTCATAGTACAGTTCACATGAGAACATCGTTTTCGCGGTGTGAAACCAAGTGTCTCTGCTGTTGACTATAAATAACAAAAAAAAAACCAGCTCACTTATCGCCCATAACAACGAGATCTCTACTTAACAAAGAACAAATCATTCGACCCGGAAACACAAACCAACTAATCATAGTTATCAGGAACACAGTCCACTCACGAAGTCATGGTTACTCAATAACATGGACTTTTCAACACACTCTTACACCGCATCATACAATGGCATGCCATTCAACATCACATAAAGGAGATCATACATTCATAACTGTAGACAATTAACAGTAAACATGACTTGAGTACCACTTGAAAAGCAACCACACACCTAAGAAGCAAACAAGCAGTGAAGAAAAGATTCCTCAACTTCAACCACACAATCACACCAACCAAATCAATACAAGAAACAACTAAAATCAAGTTAAAAACACCAAAAATCAGCATCAAATTCAACAGAATAGAAAACTCAAGACACGAGAACTAACAATTGGAGTGTCCTTGATGCTGAGATGAGGCAAAGGCTCATTCACAGCGACATGAACAGGAGCAAGAGGAGCACCCAACACACCAAGCAACAGCCTCAGACCCGACCTCTGAATCGAACCCGAACCCAAACCCAAACCCAACCCCGAAAACGACCCGTTTCGCCGCATCCACTGAACCCACCCACCTCCTCCACCACCACCGAACCCAAACTTCTCCTCATCGCCACCCTGCTCGGGCCCTTCTCTCAGCGGCGACAGAGTCTCTTGCACCGGCCTCAAACTCCCTGATCTCGCTATCAAAACATCAGAAACTCCTTTGCTTCTCCGCGTCAGACCCGACCGGCTCCTTGCCGGACTACTCGGCCTCGATTTCGCCGGCGACAGCCCCCTCACCACTTCATCCTTCAATGCCGAGAAGAACCCTTGTTTTTTCTCCATTATTGGACAAAATGAGCTCGACTCGGATGCTAAAATCACCTCAAAAGTACAAATCTCACGCAGAATCACAACTCTCATACATGAATTTCATCTGGGTAGTGAGGAATTACCACTTCTCGCTTCTACCCAGTTGCTAGAATATCAAAATTGGAAGTGAAAGAACGTTAGGGTGTGAAAAGGAGAGACAAGGAGCCGTTTTGGAGAAGCAATTGGACGAATACAGCCCTGCTTTCCTTGGATTCTTCACTTTTTCGCTTTTGGGCAGAGTTGAAATGGGGGAAAACAACAAGAGGAAGCACACAAACACAATGAGGACGAAGCAAAAAGGGGGAAACGGGTAGTGTTGAATGAATATGATGATGAGGTGAAAACGAGAATGGTGAAGAGTTATGATGATGGGTTTTGGAGTCAGTGAACAGAAGTGGGATATTGTGTGAGAATATGAGATGATGGGCAAGGAGAGAAACGACAGTGGAGGAAAAAAAAGAAAGAGAACAGTGGAGATGGTGATGAATGGTGATGATGTTGAAACTTGAAAGTGTGTGTGTGAACTGGGATTAGGGTTTGTCCAAAAGCGTGCGTGATGTGATGAGAGTGGCGGTTTCTCAATTGCGCAAATTTGATATACTCCTTGCTCTTAAAATGATTATGATAATTTGATTGAGATTTATTAAAAAAAATTTTGATTTATGTCACATAATGATTAAATATTATTTTTTATAAAGTTATCATTATATATATAATGAAATTTCTTAAAATATATATTAAATAATATAAAAAATAATTAATTATATTTATTTTATGATAAAAGATAATAATAATACGCACTATTTGTATGAAGAGATGAAGAGGTGTGTTGGCGTGTTGATGAAGAGGTGTGTTGGTGTGTTGTGTATGATTATATGGTAGTGGTAACGTCTTTCTAGTTTCTATGTATTCATTAATTAATGGTATTAACAATGTGTCTTTGATGCAAAACGTTGCTTATATTAATTGATAAATATGGAATGTATCATCAAATTTTGTGTGGCTCCGGACCAGTCAATATAAGAAGTTATCTAAGAATCAGAGAAGAATTCTAGTATCATTTTTCGTTAATAATGACAGTGTTTAAAAAATGATGAATATCAATTCTCTTATATGCAATTAAAAAAAAAAGTGAGATGTTTTTCATTGAATTGTAGGTTCAAAATTAGGAGTCTTTGGTCATTACAACAAATATCTTATACAAAGGGTTTGCATTCGATAAGAAAGACAAGAAACATATTTTTATCTTATTTTTTTCGTCTTAATAGAATTACAATCGTTTGATTTGACACGATAATTTATGTTTGTATTATTTTTTAACGTAAAAATTAAATTATCATTTGATTTTTATGAGTGAAAAAAGTAAAAAAAAGAGAAAAAACAATAAAATGAGTTAATATGATATAAAATAAATAATAAAAATATTTTTATATTTTTATAAAAAAAATAAAAATAAAATTTAATTAAAATAATCTAATTTAATAGATATTATAATTTTATAAGAACGGGGTGAAGTAATAGACATGATGATAAATGTGTACCTGAGAATCACTTTATTCTGAAAACCATAATTAGAATCATGATCACTTGTTCCATAATTGTCTTTGCCTATTATGTCCATATAACTAGCTCATGTGAACTGTACTTTGTGCATAGTGCATAGAAATGGAGTCAAGTTGATTGTGATTTGTGGACCAAACCATAGGTTTTAACTTCATAGTAAATTACAGGGAGTGAGTGTCCATTTATTTGGATCTAAGCTGGACCAATTAATATTAATGATGATATATCATTATCACATAGGATGCCTATGTACACTTTGTTGCATTAAGACGGTTCATTTATTTCCTACAGAGAAGTGTCTATCAAGCTTAACACCCCACAATGCCATGCAAGGCAGAACTTAGACCCTAATATAAGACAAATATTAAGGCGATCATGCTTTTATAAGACAAATATTAAGGCGATCAAAACTTTACTTTTACATGCAATTTGTTTCCTTTTTTTAATTTGTTTTGCGTGATCATCACAAATCTGATTATATAAAGGGCTTGTATGGCAGTTAACCTTTATCATGTAACTATTAGAAGGAAGCTTGCATACAATCAATCATTTTGGTACAACTCTTATCATAACATTTCCACACACAAAAAAAGAAAAAAAAAGGTTATTTGGGCCCACAGTATTACACATCCAGCCCAAACTTGCTTCGTGGCTCGATTTTGGGTCGTCTCCCTTTCTATTTCTTGGGCCTAGTAAGTGGGTTGGCATCATGGGCCAGAATTAGTAGCTGGAATGCATAGTCTACATCCAGCCGCATAAGCAACTTTAAATATGGTAAGGATTTTATCGAACCTTTCATACAACACGCCTGTTCGTAATGTACTAAACTCGGGCAACACTATCATTTCGAACCCTCGCATTGCAATGACCAAAACACCGGAAATATGGACTAATGCAACCCTTGTTCTATAAAAGAAGTCGCAGAGAATAGACAGATGCCGAGATCCTGTTATGCTCGTCAATATCGGAACTGTAATCAGGCGAGGCATCTACTCGACCATGTCGAGGCATCAAGTTCTATGAAGATCAAACTCTACGATTGGATCATAGGTCCAGGACTACCGATTCAATGAGGTGTACCCGGGCATATCGAGACATCAGACACTGGTCCAATTGTCGTTCTGTATACGTATAATCATACTCTGATACTTGTTACCAATCTTATATTGGTCTCAAGTCACACTCTAACCGGTATTCATCCGAGTTGTTAAAACACGTAAAGATTGCGTTAGTTTAATTGCCCTTGTTAAAACACATAATTACTAGCAAATCAAATCCACCATAACTCAATATAAACGCATAATGAACTCATAATCCTAGTAGCAGTACAATACCAGTAGTGCTCAAAAATTAATTAAATTTAATTCACCCCTACATATACCAGTAAAAACTTCCTTTCCTCGCTGCTGCATAATTGGGTTGGTTGGGGGTCTTTAAGGGCATTTGGGCTCGCCCTTGGAGTTCTTCTTGTTCATGTAACAAGGGCACTGTGACTTGTTCCCGAAAGTCCCAGAGGGCACACATTGGCATTGTTGGCAGCATATTCCGCAATATTTCAGGCACCTATCCTTCTCCCCTGCCTTCGCGCACCTCTCTCCGCACCTCGGGCCGCAGAACCCATTTGGCACCGGTCCTGCTGGGTCCAGGCAATAGTTAGTAAAAAATACGTATTACTAGTCAACGTTACTGTATTGTATATAATGTATATGACTATCAGGTTAGGGGTTTTGTCGATTGATGCTTCTGTGTCATTCTTGAATCATATTTAACATTACATATGGTAGGAGAAAATCACCCGATCAACTGCTAAACAACATGGAGCACACTTGAGCTTTTGGTAGAGCGGGTTTATTGAACAATGTGTATATGAACAAACTAATACAGAGTAGTTTATGTAAGTTACCTGGAGCAGCAGCATCGGCATCATGAAGTGCTGTGGAGGTGAAGAAGGTGGAGGCGCAAACAAGGGCAATGAGCAACAGAGTGGCAAAAACCAGCTTCATCTTCCTAGGTGCTTTGATTTGAGAAAGGGGTAGGACTAGGTGTTTGTTTTTAGTGATGTGATGTGAGATGTGTAGGCGTGTGTGATGTTTAGAGACAGAGAGGGACAGGTGCTTGCATGAGTGGATGGTTTTGGAGACCCAATTCGTTGGAATTTACAGTGTGGAGACAAGGAGGACTCAAAGGAGTGTTCTGGGTAGATGAAGGTGTAATGAAAGTGCATGCACCAAGTATGATATTACTTTCATGTCTCCCTGAATAATAGACTTCTTTTCAAATAAGGTGAAGTTTACAGGGTCCAACAGTCAAAACACTTCTCACTGTTCTCAGAACGAGTTAGCGAACAACTTATGTGTACGATTACTCACTTGAATTACCGAGGATTGTTTGAATGAGGAAACAACTTTAAGATCAAGAGAATCTATCAACGAACGGTGGTGTTTATCTAATGCTATTGTCAGGGGGAAGAGCACAAGAAATGAATCCAAACCTTAATCAGTTATATTAGTTAATAATTTATTGATAATTCATATATATATATATTATTTTTTCTTTGTTATTGATATGAAAAAATCTACTCACGTATGTTTTCGTCCTCAACAAATATAAAGTCGTGTACGTACATTTCATATGAAACAAAGGAACTGGTACGCGGGAGTATAGAAACAAGAAGAGTAATGGAACATTGGTTAAGTGGGGAAGGCAGCAGCGCAGCAGCAGCAAGCAGAGCAACAAGAGTCAAGAGGGGAAGGTCTACCGGATATTGCCAGCTTTGGTGACAGCCTGGACAGTGGATGGCATCCGTGGACCGCCGACCCCACCTCTTCCAATCCTTCGACGCGGTTGCATTATTCACCTCAGTGTGTCCTCTCCTCTTTTCTTTATGATGGAGTGGGTGGTGGGCTGACTCTGCAAGTAAATGATAAAAAAAAAATATAATTAATATTATTTAATTATTTATTTGTGAGATAGACGATCAAAATTTAAAAAAAATTTAGGTTTTTCCGGGTTTTTTTTTCTGAATCTGGGATTTTTTTCCCGAAAGATATTTTTTTATATATTTGGGATAATATATCTCGATATCCGGGATTTTTTTTATCGGATAGAGATGAATTTGAATTTAATCTAGTTGTTTATTTTTTAAATCGATGACTCACTTTTGTTAGATGTATAAGGTTACATAACCAACATATATTAGTTATCAGCTCCTAGTAGTATATGCCTCCTCCACTGTCTAGTTTATTTGTTCATCTCTACTGGCACATCTGCAGCAGCCACATACTATCGCTCAAAGTTAATAATGCAGTGTCAAACTTATGAGTTTAGACTCTCGAGCGGAGCTAGTCAGCGTTGCACTGCTTGCATTGCTGGTGGAATGCTAAATCCAAGTACATCTGCAATCAGCTCTTGTGTTGTGATCAGATCATTTAGAATAGTGTTCGATCAAAAGTATATAACACGAGCCCCAGGTGATCGACAATCAGTTTTGTTATTCAATCATTTAGTATAGCTCGATCTGTATTGCTTCATCCGTTAAGATCAAAGATAAAAGAGTCACCTTCTTTGCTAATCGCATAACAGATGCTTTAATTTACTGATCCAATTAGGTCATACTGTCATCACTACACGCTGTCCAATTACCATTGATTAAGCATCATGCTTGCTGAGTACTAAGTATATCAAATTTATATAAGCGAAGTTTCGCCGCGTGGAGAATCTGTATATTTAAGTAGTTTCCACTTGAACAATTCTCAAGTCCAACAATTCACGTGCATCCATGGGAGGCAATGCATCTCCAGATGAAGTGATCAAATGTGAAAGTCCAATAAGATAACGACCTATTCAGGACCTAATCCACGACCCATGTCGGTGCACCAGTCAATTTCCACCTCACTCAATTCAATCCCTCTTCCATTACTTAACATGATCCATCGCATCCATGGACGACGTTGTCCTTGATAGTATAGTGCGTTTGCTGGCCCCATGTCGGAGTACTACATTGGTGGGTTATTTTAAACATAAATTCGAATTTTAGATAGAATTAATTTATCAAAATAATGATATCCAAATAAATAATAATATAATATTACGTGTTCAAATCTTTTATCATAATGAAGTATTTTAGTAGAACTGCTACATACATGCAAAATACGTGAGAAAAGTCTTCAGATAACGGGCTGTTAGGATCCCACATCATCGCTTTTCAATTGACACTATACAATCTGCTTAGCTGTTTGCACAACAGTGTACTGGCGCGCCCTACTAAAGGATCCAAATGGGACCTAAACAAGATCATCTACAAACGTTGAGCATTTGGTTTTCCTCTTCACTTTTTGGTCGTGTAGATCATCTAGATAAGGAGGTTCCAAGGCCGAATGTCGCATTTCAAAAAGGTCTGAGCAAAGAGGATGGCATCGGATGCCAAATTTGGCTGGCCAGTAGCCCTAATGCCTATTATAGTCATCTTTCAGACGATAATAAGATTTCAAACCTATAGAGATCCAAAAACTATATTAAGAAGTTCTATAATCATCATCACACACAAAATAAGTTTAAGCCAACAAGTCAGGGGAGCACGAGAAAAGAAAAAGGAGGACCTGAAAGCAAAATCATAAGTGGGATTGGTATTTGCAAGATTCATAGCTGTAACTTGAGAAAAATAATATTTGCAGTACAATTACAGGCCGTGTTACAGGTTTGCTGGTGATCCTAGAATGATCATGAGTTATGATAGATACAGCAACCACGCTATAAAGCATGTATAGATAAAGGATGCAAGCTGGTTTTACTTTACTTTTCGCCGAGGAACAGTCAGTAAAGACATACCTTTGGTGCCGAGATGCAGTAAACAGCTGACCTTACTAGGCACGGATTATGACTTCAGAGCACCATGAGGATGTTATAACTCCTTGAAAATTCTCGTATGTATTGTGAGGAATTGTATAAAAGCTAGACAAAGACCTGCTCGCCTTCCTCGAGCAGAACTTTTCTCCACCGAGTCAATAATCTTCAATCGCTCACGATAGAGCTGGGTTTCAATGTCAACTTCGGTGACTGCCATGGATTTAGCAATCTGTAATGAGCTATTGAAGAGTGAAGGATAGACTGGCATTAGGAATGTTGGGTACTAAGTGGCTGGAGTTCTTGCTCAGCAACAACCGAGTCGACAGGCTCATAAGGATGTAATCTTTGCTTTTGACACCGTTGCAGAAACCATATGCCAATGAGTGACAAAATGATAGCAAGGATTGCAAAACTTCCAATGAATACAGCCAGAAACTGCGGCTTTCTGAGCAGAAAGAAAACAAAATGCACAGATCAGAAAATAACAGTCAGATGCAGATTAGCACAGAACAATTGGATTCATATACGTAGCGCCACAGATCCCTGTGTCCATTATCAGTCAAAAGTTCCCGTGTCTATTATCTGTGTATCCAGTAACTGCAAACTGTCCATCTTTGAGGAAAAACATACCACTAAAATCACAGGCATACCGAGCGACAAAATTTCATTCATCCGTGAAACTATATATGGCCGAATAGCTGCAAACCATTTATCAACATAGTAGGGAGAAAAAAAAAACCTTGATATCCTAAGATGATCACTGACATAAATGCATGCATGATATCCTAAGATGGTCACTGCCATAAAATGTATGTGAGTTGCAAAACAAGTAATATATCGTTGCAGCTAGGAAACACATGCATAGGATCGCTAAACTTGCGAGTTTTCCTAGGTCATCTGCCTGCTGACAAATCAAAAATCAACTGAACTCCGAAGCTAGGGTCTCATAGTGATTTCACGACAGTTCTCTAGAACACACCAACATGATCAAAGAAAAGACAGGAAAAGGTTAGGGTACCTTTTGGCTTGTGGTTCAACGGTCCACTCAACTATTTCGTAGCTTCCAAAATTCACAGGAAGTTTCAAATGATGTCCAGTTAACTGCCGGATTATGCTCTGCATTAAACACGTACACAGAGGATTAATCATAGGCTACTTCAAATACATGAGAAGTGACAAGAAGAATTACCTTTGCTTGGGTACTAGTAATATAGCTGGCAGAATCAACTGGATATATGTCCCATCTGATGTGGTAATGGTTTCCTTCCGAAGTGAAGTTTAGCATGCGCACCTAATAGTGAACAAATACTTCTTCAGATAAAGCATGAGAAAAAGCTCGTAGAAGCAGGATGCAGTACTTGTAAAGAAGTATGTTGTTGCGTACCTGTGAGAAATCGATGTCCAACCCATTTGCAATGAATGAACCCAGCTCAGTCATATTAGGCTTCAAGCTAGAGTCATCAGTAAGAAGCGTCATTTCAAACGTTATGACTCCAACTCGAAAATCCCCTACATAAGATTCACGACAGACTCATCACAACTAAGAGTATATAAACACTGGTGCAGAACACAGTGAATACAAAAGGGACCTGTGCCATCAGCTCCTGTTTACAGTAGGTTGGGATCTTTAGACACGGTCTGCGACTCTATAGGCTGAGAGATTTTCTTTGCTGAGAGTTTACTTGTGATGAAGTGTGAAGACACTATGGACATGATTGTGTGACTAATAAACCAAACTTGATCCTCTAGAGCATAAACTAATACTAGTATAATACAAGTAAATTGAATCCTCGATATCATAGATGGCACTATTACAACAATAAAAGAATGGATCGTGTCTATCTATGAGCTTACAGATAGGGAGTGACAAAGGCAAAGTTCAAGGCCAGTTCAAATAAAGAAGGTTAGACTTGGCGTTTAGGAACCATAAGAGTTTTCATGGAGTCATTTACTAAGATTGGAAAATGTAGTAAGGGTGACCATGGCTGCAGGCACCAACAACAGCAAAACAATGCCATTATAAGTTGAGTTCATGGGCCAAGTCGATTTGAAGCATCCTCATCCCATAAAATGAGTAATACTACCTGGTGCAATAATGAGTAGTGCCTTCCTTTTGAAGCATTCTTGCACAAGGAATAACCATAAATACCAAGTAATGAACCTCTATTGAAGGTTCAGAATATACAGTACATGAAACGTATAGTGATCATGGCATTATAACTTGATGTGTATGAACATCAAATTAAACATGGAGCTCTGCTGTGTCTACACGATTGATGAAGTAGGGTGCAACAATATAACCGGGAAGCAGGAACTCAGGACAAATACACCAGATGATGAAAAATATAGCCACCAAACTATCAGATGCATAAGTAGTGTTGAAGATGAAATCACTACTACATCAACAATATTTCATCAAGTTATCAACAAACTATGTGGAGGAAATTCAAGCACCCAACGTGAAAGATTGAGAACCAATAAATTCAGGAAAGAAAGAGGATGAAATAATCACAAATAAATGGCTCATTTTGCACGATACAACATATAAGAACTAAAATTGAACAAGGAAAGACTGGAGAATAAACAAAATAGCCATAAACATGGGCTCATTTCTAGCAAGACAATAAAATTTGCAGTATTGCTACTAGTCTTACCAGAGAAAATATCCTTGGCTGGTATGCCTGAGAAAGGGGATGGGACAGGAGTGGATCCAAAACTTGTATTCTTGCCATGGTCAACTGACGGAGAAGGAGCAGGTGAGTGTTTGGCATTCAGACTTTTCCAGAGATCAGAGCAATTTGTTTTCCAAAAGCCAACCCTCTCATTTTCCCTGTCATAGGTTACAAGGGTGTTTCGAACAATAATTCCTGCCAAAAATAACAAAAAACTACATAAAAAAGAGACAAGAATTAAGAGCAATAACATGAAGTAGGAAGTCGCAGCCCCAATCCATTACTGATAGACAGACTCTTTTTCAAAATAATAGTGCCCACAACTTAAACTTTTTGTATGAGCAGCAAAAGGAAGAGCAGAAAAGGATGAAATGATAACATATGCTGATCAATCTGGAATAAATCTCTTACCTCCCAGCAAGGTGGTTTGATCATTACCATTCGGAAAGATACCCAGACAATATGCACCAGGAACCTTGGTATGCTACAAGCACAATATGTTACAAAAGAAAAACATCTATCTCAATATGTTTTAACAAAAATAAGATATGCAAAGGTTCAGACATATAGCTTTGAAACACCACAGAGAAATAAAAAAATTGTATGAAAAGCAAGGTTCATAACAGTCAATTTACCCTGAATAAATAATTTTCCGGGGACAATGACAACTTCTGACCATTGCCAAATACCATCTCAACTTGAGGAAAGGTCCTAGAAAGTTGGGAGACATCCCTAGAGCAAGTTTCAAGCAGGAATATCAGCTGTAGCACCAAAAGCACAAATCAGCAGATACGAACTTCAAACTGGAAGCAATGTAGAGTATTGATAAAAAAAGGCGCACCTCCCAGCTCCACCCAAACAAATATCCTGATAACTTGGATCAGGACCTGGAGTTCTTATGAGAGGACGAACACTCTCCAAAATCTGGAAATACAAATAGCAGATCAGCAAGGATTATAGATTTTTGGATGCCACTCACGGGACAATTAATTTGTCGAAGTATATTATTCAAAATTCTCCACATGTCGTTTACATGCTTTCACTCTGAACCTCCCCAGCAAAACATGTCACAATGGCGGGAGCTGGGGAATGATATGTGAAAGTAAAATGGAAAGATTATTCTCTAACGAAAGCCAGGAACACACATGTAAATCAATTTCCACAAACCCATGCCCATTTTTATTCACATAGAACAAACAGAAAGCAACGAGGTTAGAAAAGTTGAACAGCTTTTCTGGATGAAAGTGGCAACTTTTGAACTTTATTCGTCAAAAGGGGCGCTACTATGGCAATGAAAATCTTGCTTAGTTTTTGTACGCCATCGATCTACAGTATAATACAAAGACAACATTTCTACAATATAAAAGTCTTGCAAACATAGTTCCCTTCCACTATCTTTTTCGTTCATTAATAGTACGTCTGAGAAAAATGCAAGTGCCAAGACAACTGTGACAGATCAGATGAGAAGAATTGAAGAAACCAATTCACTAACCTTG
>JAOVYX010015108.1:0-29224 GCA_035668315.1 Drosera spatulata
TTTTTATGTTATCTCTAATTTTATTTCGATATATATAAATGCACTAAAGAAATTAATTTGTTCTATTGTTTCTTTCAAGCGCAGTATACCTAGGATCCTTCACTCTGGATGGGAGGCGGGTTGAAACGTCGTTTTCCAGACATCTTCTACAAGGCTCGAATCCCTATCATTCAGGAACGATTCGACAAGGTACAGTGGATATCCTTCGAGCTTCAAATGGAGCTCGGCAGTGCACGAGTGAGGATTTTCAGATGAAATCCGACACAACTCAGGACAGTGTGTTCTCCGTCGCCACCAAAAGAGGATGGTAAGTTTTCAATTTTTCTTTTTTCATTCGATACATTTAAGATTTATATGTGTTTTATCATTTTATTAAAAAAATTTCATAACAATCATAATGTCGCTTGAACTCATAATGTTGCTTGAATTGTTTTAGACGACCATGAAGCAAAAGGTCATGGGCTCCGAGTTTTTTATCCAGACTCATAAGAAGTCGGATGCCCCTGACGTTGTGGAGATCATTCAGGCTAGGAAGTCTATAGCGGACATTCCGCTAGTTGACGAGCCTACAACACAGCTTCGGGTATCTTTTCTTTCGCTCCTTATTTATTAAATACAATTTCTATTACATTTCACATTACTAATACATTAAAAATTATCTAATCTAGGATTCATATTTTGAGCGACTCGGTCAACTGCCTGAGTCGTAGATGGATGAGTCTGTCGATCCCGAGGTTGCTCCGCAGTAGTTTCATACCATGGATGATCGGACTTTCTTGGAGGTCTCTCGGACCGACAAGGGAAAGGTATATGGCGTTGACTCAACTACGCGTCAATTGTACCCCCGATCCATGCTCAACTCTTCATCCAGGAGTTAATCCCAGAGCTCTCGGGGGATTTTGGAGGATTATTATCAGTTTAAGGAAAAATCCTCACCCTCCGAGAGAGGGTGAGAAGATGGCGTTCCTGTTCATGAAGATGGGCGAGGATCCTTCTACATGTCAGAACGAGGCTAGTAGAGCTTTTTCTCCTTTTCAACCACCTCCGGACGACGACTCCGACCCTCCAGAGCAGCGTGATGTTCGACTAGCTGGCCATTGATGGCTATTAGGTTGTTGTAAACACTTTATATGAGTATAATTCGAGATTTTAGTTGAATTTGATTGATGTTTGTTTACTTTTTATTTGATGGATGTTCCACGTACATTTATTTGCATTGGTACGGGCTGATATTTTAATTTATTTTCAAAAAAATTAAACTCAATTAGTAAAGGATTCCGTCATTAAATGCTCAAAAATTGAAATAGTAATTTTACGACGGATTCCGTCACTATATTTTCAAAAATGTGGAATGTTTTTTAGCGATGGATTCGGTCGCTAAGTTACGTAAGTTGCGACAGATTTTTCATCGCTAAATTTGCAACTACGAAAAAAAATAGCGACGAAAAAAGTCAATCTGGCGTAATATATTTGTTTTAGCGACAGATCTGTCGCAATATATTTATTTTAGCGACAGATCTGTCACTAATTTTTGCATTAGTGACAATGTTATTAGCGACGAAGTTTTTCCGTCGCTAAACTGTCGCTAAACATATTTAGCGATATTTTTCTTTTTTGCGATGGAAATTTTCCATCGTAAAATAGCCCTTTTTTGTTGTGATAATGAAATAAAATCAAGAATAATTAAGGTAAAATTACCCAAGCATACAGTTTGAAAACTTAATTCCAAAAACATCAATACGGGATTTTAATTTCTAAAACATACGATTTCAACGGTTCTCTCTCCTCCTCCCAAAATCTCATCTTCCTCCATCAAATCCACATTCGCCTCTGCCCACCACCATCGCGACATTATCTTCACCATCGCAATCTCTCCTCGGTCTCCTTACACGATCCCTCCATCTCCACTGCAGACGACGGACCCAAGTCAAAGGAGCTTTTCGATGTTTATGAGGACTAGGCTTGTGGATTTATATACGAAATGTGGACGATGAGGGATGCCAGGAAGGTGTTCGACGAAATATCGGAGAGAAATAATGTTGATCAAATGTTAAACGATTTTGTTGTAAAGGTTTTTTGTTTTTTGGCATTGTTTTCTTCATCATTAGAATATTTTTTTTATAGTGTAGCATGTGTGAATAAAAATATTTTTTTCCTTCATACGCTCTATTTTTTTTCTTCAGGCGCTCTGTTTTTTTTTCTTCAGGCGCTCTATCTTTTTTCCTTCAGGCGCTCTATTCTTTTTTTCTTGAGACGCTCTGTTTTCTTTTGAACTGACGCTTTACTTTGGGATTCCGACGAGATGATTAGATTCCGACAAGGTGGTCGGATTCCGACAACGTCTCCGATGAGACGGTCGGATTCCGACAACGTCACCGACGAGGTGGTCGAATTCCGACGAGGTCTCTGACAAGATGGTCGGATTCCGACGACGAAAGCCGTATTCCAACCACGATTCTGGAGACGGTGATCGGATTTCAGTCAAGAACCCAACGATGTTGGGTGATGGTAGGGGTTGAGGTTGAGGTTGAGGTGGAGATAAAAATAAGGTTAGAGATTTAAATTAGATTGATGAATTGTATGTTTGGAATTTAGATTAGTTATCTTTTTGGTATTTTTTTCAAGTTTTTATAGTTTTGGATAAAAATTCCAATATTTAAAATGATTAATTGATAATTGATAAAATTGAGTGTGACCAAATGATAAATAAGTTATAAAAAAATGACTAATTGATAATTAACACTTTAATATATAAGCCTATGTCTGCGCCTTGCAAAATTATTGTGCATATTCTAAACTTGATTGAGGGTGGTTGTTGTTGCCTCTCGATCTCTACAAACATCGATCTATATACATCTCATTTTTTTCACATTCTAAACTTGATTGAGGGTGGTTGTTGTTGTTGCTTCTCGGTCTCTGCAAACCTCGATCTATGAATGGCGAGTATTTGCCTTCATATTGACCTCAAAAGCCTACAGATAATGTGGACGATGGTAGGAACATCTATTGATGGATCGTCAATTAAAAGCCTAATGCTATTAATGTACCTTCAATGATATGTGATGACACAATTAATTAATTAAAGCAAAGGAATATTTCATCGAGATAGCAACATTGTCATCCTCATAGTCCATGTTGCCATATATCATCTCATTCTCCATCACCATCTATGCAAGCTAGCAAATATCATCACCAACTCAATTAAGTTTGAAAATTTGTCGTCACTTCATTCTCACTCGACAAGAACCAAGTACTAGAGCGACTTCTACATGCATATCGTTCGTAAGTCATCAAAACTAATTACATTATTTTGTATGTCGGGAAGAATTGATTCGATGATAATCAAATCATTCGTCCTATCATGATCATCAGGGATATGATATCTCCCTATACATTTCGTCGGGTATAACGAGAAGTTCAGGTTGTTTCAGAGTGTGAAAATAACGACCAAGGACATCGGTTACGCGATTTGATATTTGTTTCTTGACTGTTGAAAACTTATGGGGGTAAACCAGTCAAAAGACAGGTAAGACGATTGTCGACCATTGTTACGACAAAGAACAACAAAAGAAGAGCATTTTTTTTCTCATCATGGTTTGGTATGTGCGTGTGAGCATAATAATCTTACTTCAAGTCAAGTCAAACGCGCGAATCGAAGGGACCCGGAAATTCCCATGGTTGGCTTTGTTTCACACGTGAATTCCGTCCATTGTTGCACGTGCATCATCCCTTATAAAACAAAACAAAACAATGTTACAAAAATAAAGTTATTTTTAGACGAAATTATCAGCTCTTATTTATCCATTGATTTCTAATGAACTCAATCTATTTACATGAATTAATAGATGAGAAGAGAAATACTAAAAAATAACTATCGAAACGGATGTTCGTAATGTTTCGCAGGCCACCGATGATCGATTTCTTTGCCTCCAAATATAACATTGAGCCGTTTGATAATATCATGTGATCAAAAAAGTAAAACATTGTATGATTTGTGAATGTACTAGTGCGGTGTATTTCGACTCTCACTAGGCTTGTCAACATTATAATCAGAAACTTTTCGATGTACATATTGTCAAATCTTAAACTTTTTGGTGACTAGATAACCACTTATAACTCGGACTCAGATTCGTCCAAAAATTCCGTGTTTTTGGTACAACAACAAATTAAAGCAAGACATGCAATGTGACCTTGTTGTCTTTTCATTGATCTCTTGCACGAGAAATACAAGTTATCTAAAATGATCCAAGTTTGGACCCACCTTAGTGTTTATATCTAATCAAGTAAAGTTGTTTGGTGATTAATCTTATCTAAATTATCATTAGGAGCAGATAAAATTGCACGAATATTCGTTTGACTTGGTCTTTGTCTTTGGAAGTATATGGCAATATTTGGCCCACCAAAATTAAGGGTATAATTATAGGGACAATATGAGACAATATTGACTAATTTCATGCGTGTGGTCGTCTATTTTTATGTCGTCTTAGACATTGTGCATGGAACAAGTTTTTTGTCGGCCTAGTGGATTTTGTGACAAGAACCATGTGTTATGTAGTAACACTTATCAACCAAATGTTTCATAAAGACTTCCCATAACTTGATCATATGTTCAATTTCGATTAACAGACTGGCATCGATCAACTTATAGAGTAATGAATTAATCCGATATTGTAGTAAATAATTAAAGAAAGAAATACATGTTATAAGGTACAAGCATACCGATATGATTTTTATAATATATTAGGGAATTAGTTTATGCGAATCATGGACAAACAAATTGTGTACTTCAGCAGATTAAAGCTTGAAACATAGAAAATAACGTGAATGCTAAATGACAATGGAGTGTGGCATCGAATATTTTGACTAAAGTCTCCACACATTTATTACAAGACGTTACCAAAACAATACCGTATCATATCCATATCAGATTGTATTATTGGATGATCCCTCTCACTATGATATACAATGATTGAACGTCCAAAGTTGCATGGATTTCTTCTCAATGCAAAAGGCAACAACAAATACAAATAATGTTGAATATGTTAGTACCCTAAGAGGTGGTTTTTCCAATTGACGTAACAAGTTTCTCGACACATGATATGAACCTTAATACTATGATTTATGATTATATCCTAAATTTTCTATCACGATAGATTTAGTCATCATAAAGTTGAATTTATCAATATCCATATATAGAATACTATAATACTATTAACTTCCAGCATATATATATATAATACTATAGTTGTCAAGAGTGAGCTTGTGTAAGACAATGTTCCTCGAGCGATATGCTTGGTGCTTGGAGTTATCACCAAATGTAAATTATACTTTTGGCAGAGTGATTTGCTCGACAAGAGCCATATACCTATCAACTTTTTTGCGATCGAGCAGCGACAACTGTATTTGTCAGGATATAACATAACAATGACAACACCATAGACAACGATTTCCTCATGGAACAAATGCATTGTCCACATGTTGATGCAGATCATATCATAACAATGAAACATAACTTGTCTTGCCCTTTCCATGCTTGGCCAAGTTCTAGCAAATGCAAATGTTCACATCAGCCAAATTTCCGAACGATAATAATAATAGTGATAATAATAATTTGGCCAGCTTGCATGCGATAAAGAATTATGATATGTCCTAGCAAGGTTTGCTATCATATTCTATATCGTACGTGGCCCTTGTTTGTGCCATATTTATGATTCAACAAGCAAAATGGTATTATAGTGCTTTTAGAGGTTACCTCATGTGTCCTTTTGTTTTGTGAGGGGACATTTTTTCATAAAGTTACATGATCATTATAACCTATGTTTCCATCATTTTCCACAACCAAGGAAAAAGAATATTCCATAGCTCGATTTGCGTTTTTCTTTTTACGATCGAACTTCTAAAATGATCATTCTAAGATACAACAATCCAGTTATTCTAATCATCCACAAAATCTAGAAAAGATGAGATTTATATAATGAAACTTTGTGTGTTTTGTGTCATATAAGTCTCTAATTTAGAATTCTGATCGAATGGTGATATCGAAAATGGTTTTACTAATAGTTTGACCTAATTTCAAGATATATACTACATGGACACAGTGCGGCACGCAACACGAGGAAGAAATCGATCTACAACATTCAGCATTATCTAGGTTAATTACTAGCTATTACGAGAAGAATATACATGCAACAAGTTAGATTCAATGATGTAAACTCGCATGCATATATTATTCTCCCACTGTATTTTGGCACATTAGCTAGTTCATATATTGTACATATCTTTATTGTGCGCGTATGCATTGCATACTAAGTTTTGGCATAGATCATTTATATTTGTGAATTCAATTTTTGGTTCACTCATATCAAGTTTGATTCGAGAATATTTACAAGAACACGGTTGCATGCTAAAAATGTTGGTTCAAAGAATCAGTACTTTTAGTACTTACTAATCATTGAGAATCAAGGACGATCGATGTACATTATCATACAACTCATACAATCAGCAGTCATAATCCAAAAATGTATAATCTCACAATATGCGCTAATCTTTTTATGCACATATCATATCATGATATATCTATCATTTATATCTTACGCGGTTTACAGATGACAATATCACACGGTTGAAAGATTCTGACATATTACTACATTTTCGCTTTACAGATACGTCGGTAAAGAAAAAGCGAATAATGAAGAAATCAACATACACAACTTTCAAAACTATGGTTTTCTCCTTTTGGTATAAATAATCACTGTCACATAAGATCATATAATTAATTTCATAAATCATGATAATAGTATACTACTACTTTACTACCTACAGAGTAAATTGGGTGTGAACATAGATATTTTTGTGATTTATTGATCAACTGCTGATCATTTTTTATTTTATTTCTTTGAAATAAACTGCTGATCATTAAATCACATATACATGCATGGGGGCCATGACATGCACAATGTTTCATGCATTTACGGAGTATACGGGGAAGAGTTTTTTTTTTTGGTGATGAGGGTGTTCGGACCAGCTCGCACGCATCTATGGAGAAGAGTTGTTCCACGTTATTCATACAATTACCACTGGATCATATGTACATCGTGTTTCATGCATGTTATTCTCTTGGTCCCATAAAAAATATAATACATACGTATTTTATATTATTTTATATGTATGAATATAAATCTCGTTTCATATCAAATCATATTTGTTCGTCCCGTAATATGTATTAGATTGAAATACGTAATTTACACAATTATTGATGTTTCACGACAAATTTATAAAAAAAAAACTATATTTGAACGTCCTTGCGCGTGTGTCAAATTTTATATCGACACACGTGTCAAAAAACCATGTCTGCATTAGACTTTTTTTAAATAGAATTACAAATTTACAATATGAAAACATATGCTTCATGTGTGCTAGAGCAAAAAAATAAATATATAATTCTAATATAATCCATATTTCAGGATAGTGGGTAGTTTAAAAGTTAGTTGGTCATTCAACCTAGCTCCTGTCATGATTAAAAAAAAAAAACGATTTATTATTGAAATAATTTTACTTGACAAATCTTATTGTGAATAAATGTAGTTAATTACAAAAGAGCTCATCCTAAGTTGACCTATTAATTTTTACTATTCCATCCTGTAGATAGGATAAAACAACTAGCTGGTATAAATGTAACTTCCACTGATTAATTGGATGAGATAAGTTAGGAGCAGTCACTTGTGTCATCTTCTTTAACACTATCCTTATCGTTCATTAGATTTCAGTAGTTACTAGTATGAAAATAAGACTAACGAAAAATCAACTAATAAGTTAATTAGAGAATTTCCAAACGTCCACAGAAAAATAACTATTGTCAACATTTCTCAGGACGATGGATATAATTAACTCAACCGAGCCCATGGTATGACATATGACTCGTGCAAATGCTACCATTCAAATGCATATATATCCAAACAATTCTTTGGATGCATAACTAGCTTGATGGTACATAACTAGTAAGTGCCTTATCATTACAAAAACAGGCATCACTCATACAACATAACTTGAATTTGGACGAAACAATCATACTAGCTTACGCTTAGACGCTTCTCTGTTATCCCAAATATAGTTAAGCTACTTCATAATGCGGCTTAGGTCCGGTTTGATCCAAATGGTTATAATTTCCCATTATCTTCATTTCAAAGAATCTTGAATATTATAACTTCTTTTCTTTCCTAAACCACTAAATTTATTATTTTCGGCTCAATAATAACCGATCTTTCTTCAATTATGTGATCAAAGACTGAACATCAAAAAACAATCGTATATCATTCTCATGCAGTCACTTGAGCTCAAAAAGTAGCTAGCAAACTAGGTACTTGCTTTCAGTACAGAGGTATATTTTGATATGTACATATAGCTCTATAAATCGAGGGGGTCCAAATTAAACGACAAATATTACAGACCCAGCTGTATATCCTAATGCACGATTAAGAGAGGGAGGACTGGAGATTAATGGTACATGATGTTGATACATTTTATGAGACAAAATTTATAACTTATGAAAAGGATACATAGGCCGCCCAAGTACGTAACTATACATAATGCTATTGTTGGATTGGAGGATACAAAATTAGTTAGCTAGTAGAAGTATATCATAATATTAAGGGACCGGACGACGAATAATATTAATTGTGTTCAACTCAAAGTTATGGATCGTAATGTTGGTCCATCCACAATTCACTTAATTTTCAACCAAAAGTCATCTCTCAAAGTACCGTACCTTAATGGGATATCAATCTAGCTAGTTCGAGTGTCCAACTCGTGGAATGACTTTCAACCATATTGATCGAGAATCTAAGATTAGGCAATGGTAACTAGACCCTGCTATTCGGATATTATAGTGTGGTGCAAAGTAAATTAGGCACCGCTCGTGACAAAGTTATTAATACCAACCATCGCGACGGATGTAAGATAAGAATATTTTGAAGAATACGATATAAGAACGGTCAAGTAGACAACAAATGATGACGTCCATTCTTACAAACGTTTCGGGGTGCAGTTTTCCTCCTTGCCCTCATGTTTAGGGTGCATGCTACCATAGGATTCATCCAGTTGTTGCAACAGCACAATAGGGGATCCGAATCAATGACCAGCACAATAAAGGATTCGAATCCCTCTAATTGTCCCAGATGACATTTGACCATTAAGAAACTCATACAAACAATATCACCAACGCAAATATCTTCCTTATAAACAGAATCTAGAAAGAAAGAGATGGATAGTCTAATCTTTGTTTTATCAATAGAGATTATTCTCTAGCGTTTTCAGAAAAAACACAACGATAATATACATGCTGAGGGTAAAATTGTCACTTACGGTTAACTTTGTAACTGCTACAAATTAATCTATCATATGGCACACACAGCAATACCAAACTTCTATTCAGTAATTCCCACACAGAGTCAACTCTAGAAAAATTTTTGTAGCCAAAATGGGAGGTATTCTTAATTAGATAGTCTCACACACCACTTCCTAGAAAGTGGTCCGAATCAAACAACAAAAAGAAAACGTGACGATAACTCCACAACACAGAAAAATCAAATCAAAAAGCAAAACAATCCCCTGATATCTCACGCAATTGAGAAGTCGTTAGCTTATTAGATCTTTGTTTGACATCAATTTCTCGGTTTTGTGTAGTCAATTTTGGTTTGTCTAGACATAAAATCCATAGCTTGCTTCTCTAGTCGAGACTTGAAATTATGTGTATGCTTTGAATGGTCGTCGTTCTAAAACATTGAGACATATTATGTTGCCTCTATTTAGTGAAGAACAGAAAGGAGAACAACATTACGTACTCTATTATCATAGAATCACAGATTGATGTTTAAATCCAGCTTACATATGTATGTTATTTAGGTCTATCAAATCCTTATTTGGGATTGACTCTAAAATTACAGCAAAAATCAATCAGGATACCCGCGATCAGAATTTGATACAATTGTCTTATCACCACCACCACTCTTGCAACCATCTCACGTATAAACTTCGTGAACTGAGCAATCACAACAACATCTCGTGAACTGTTCAAGCATCCTTCCTCATTACGATTTCTATTTTTTATAAGTGATATCAAACAATCACTAGCTCATCTATTGCACGTTGCATATAAAAAATAGGACCAAGTAAAATCGGCGAGCAAATACTAGCAAACAGACCACAGAGAATGGAGAGGAGACCATCACTGTCACGTGACACGATAACATTCCCCCCACGATTTGCCTAGTAAACCGGCCCCGGGTCGCTGTCCAACCCCAACACTTTCCTCCCAACCCGGCCGCCCGGTTCCCGGCCGGTTCATGAACCGGATTGGTCCCCACATCCACCCAGTCAAACGGTCCCACGTGTCCCCCTCTCCCCTCCACCTCCACGTGTCACTGTCTCCTTCTTGTCCCCACCCAGACCCGACATCCCTCCCCTCTCTGTCCCCCGCATTTCTCTCTCCTACGTGGCATCCAACGCGTCACTTTTATTTTTTTTATTTTTCCTCTATAAATACCAACACTCACTCTCCCACATCTCCTCATCTCAGCTCAAGTCATCCAACGCAAACCAAAGCATAGCATACAAAGTTTAACAAACTATCTATTCTTTTGGAAGAATATTCATCTCGATGGCTGTTGACTCGATCGATTCATCCCCTCTCGGTCCTCCAGCCTGCGAGAAGGACGCAAAGGCATTGCAGTTCATCGAAGAGATGACCCGCAATGCTGATTCTGTCCAGGAAAGGGTGCTCGGCGAGATCCTAGGCAGGAACGCCAAGACGGAGTATCTACGTCGGTACAAGCTGAACGGGGCCACGGATAGGGAGACGTTCAAGGTGAAGATCCCGATGGTGATGTACGAGGATCTCCAACCGGAGATCCAGCGTATTGCCAATGGGGATCGGTCGCCGATCCTGTCCGCTCACCCGATCTCGGAGTTCCTGACCAGTTCGGGGACTTCGGCCGGGGAGAGGAAGCTCATGCCGACGATCCGTGAAGAGCTGGATCGCCGGCAGCTGCTTTACAGCCTCCTCATGCCTGTCATGAACCTGTAAGATACATATACAAATAGTATTATGAACTTCTGTTCAAAAGATATTAAACACATCGGATTAATTTTGTGGATTAGTTATTGATAAAGGTTCTGTTTTTTGCTTCGTGATACAGTTATGTGCCTGGGCTGGACAAGGGAAAGGGGCTATACTTTCTGTTTGTGAAGTCAGAGACCAAGACACCCGGTGGGCTTCTGGCCCGACCCGTGCTGACTAGCTATTACAAGAGTGAGCACTTCAAGACCCGCCCATACGACCCGTACATGGTCTATACCAGCCCAAACGAGGCGATCCTATGTGCCGATTCGTTCCAGAGCATGTATACCCAAATGATCTGCGGGCTCTACGAGCGCAAACAAGTGCTCCGTCTTGGGGCGGTATTTGCTTCGGGCCTGCTACGGGCCATCAAGTTCCTCCAGCTCAACTGGCAAAAGTTGGCCAATGACATCAGGACGGGTACCTTAAACTCGAAGATCACTGACCCGGCCCTCAAATCTTGCATGGCCAATGTCATGAGGCCCGACCAGGAACTTGCGGACCTCATTGAAAAAGAGTGCTCCAAGGAGAATTGGGAGGGGATCATTACCCGAATCTGGCCCAACACCAAGTACCTCGATGTGATCGTCACTGGAGCAATGGCTCAATACATCTCGACCCTCGATTACTATAGCGGCGGCCTGCCACTCGCTTGCACAATGTATGCCTCATCGGAATGCTATTTCGGGCTCAACCTGAACCCGATGTGCAAACCCTCCAAAGTCTCCTACACGATCATGCCTAACATGGCCTACTTTGAGTTCCTCCCGGTCGACCACTCCTCAGGTGGGTCGGCCCGTGACTCTGCCCCACGACTCATCGACCTGGTCGACGTGGAGGTGGGAAAAGAATATGAGCTCGTGATCACAACCTATGCGGGACTCTACAGGTACCGAGTCGGGGACATCCTCCGGGTCACTGGGTTCCACAACTCCGCCCCGCAGTTCCATTTCGTCCGTCGCAAGAATGTCCTCCTTAGCATTGACTCCGACAAGACGGATGAGGCGGAGCTACAACGGGGCATTGAGAATGCATCAGAGCTCCTAAGGGAGTACAAGACTAGGGTTGTCGAGTACACAAGCTATGCAGACACGAGGACAATTCCGGGTCATTACGTGATCTACTGGGAGCTAATGGTCGAAGACCCGATGAATGGGCCACCACGCCATGTCTTGGACAAGTGCTGCCATGTGATGGAGGAATCGTTGAATGCGGTGTATCGTCAAGGCCGGGCCGAGTGCGGGTCCATTGGGCCACTTGAGATCCGAGTGGTAAGGAACGGGACGTTCGAGGAGCTCATGGACTACGCCATCTCGCGTGGCGCGTCCATCAATCAGTACAAGGTGCCGCGGTGCGTGAACTTCACGCCCATCATGGAGCTGCTCGACTCGCGAGTCGTCTTGGCACATTTTAGCCCAGAACTCCCATACTATACTCCCGAGCGTCGTAGGAGCTGAAAATTTTGATTTGTCAAATGAAGTTCCAAAAAAGGCAAATCAAATGTATTAATGTGAAGGATTTTCTCTTTTTTGTTTTTTTTAGGTTGCGACAAATCCCCTTTAATTTCTTTCTCCATTTTATTTTTTTGGACAGTTTTGATTAGTTGCTGATGAAGATATAGCTTAATCATGATTAAGGGGGGGATCAATTCGTGTAAGCAGTGTACGTTATGTAAAATTTGGTTCCAGCAATTTCTGTTTTATCAATTCTGTCATTGTTTAGTTCATCTTTGCCAAAGCAGAATAAAATGAACCATCGTTTTCCACATAGATAAAAAGGAAACTAGAAGCACATGGCAGCACAAGCAAATATATACTCCCCTGAAATGTCCTAACCAAGACGACGCTTAACACTCACGACACAAGACATAACATAAACTATCATTAATGTCAGTTCTACGATAACACCAACAGGACAGTAGGATCACAGTTTGTGTCCAGCACCCAGGATAGACATATAATGACAGGACATACATTCCAAGATCTCAGGCCAGTGCGGCGAAAACATAGGTATCTGACTCAAAACGTGATGGGAAAATGCAGCAGGAAAGTCAGGTCTTGATAAGAAGAACAATATTGGATCCAATATAGAGTAAGAGAGTAGCAGGCTATTAAATGAATTATTGAGTAGCAGGTGAACGGAAATATTCCAGGAGAAAATCAGAAAGACAGAAAATCGCCAAATTGTAAGCAATGCAGACAACAAGTCAGAGGACGAACAAGAAGCGAAGAACTTTAAGCATAAGAAGAGTTGAACAGGTATGGAAGCAGGGGCGGAACTAGGGGGCCCCATGGTTCGGTCAAGGGTATATTAGGTATATAGTTATAAACGTTTATAAATAAAAATTATGTGTGATAACTATTTCTCATGAATGCCAAATAGCTAAGTGATTAGGTACACGAAATCTTGGGTTCGAAACCCAATCTTAGGTCCTTTTGCATTCTTTTTTTGGTCCCTTTTTTTATCCTTTTTTTCAAAATGCTCCCATTCCGTTTTTTACCTTCCTTTATCATTTTTCCATTTATCATTTTCTTGTAATTATTAGCTTCAATTGTTTCTTTCAATTCTCATTTAATAATATAGTACTCCCTCCGTCTAAAAAAAAAGTGATAGATTGGAGATTGAAGTGAGGAAGGACCACCCGCGGAGGGTGAGAAGTATGCCGACCCTCAAGACCGAGTGTTTAGATCGACAGTTTTCTCTCACTTCGCTAAAGCTAATCTTCATAGGCTCTTTAACCATGAACCACTTTGTATGGAATTTAGACTGGTCGTAGTGACTTGAAGTTGTGCTTTCAGTTCCACCAATATATAAATATATGGACTTTCCCTTCTTTATCGACACCAAAAGCTTCATAAGACTACCTACCTTTAGTTTACTTGGCAGCAAGGACCCCTGACTAAACAATTTTTCTAGATGTCCCACTTTAAATGCATAATTTTTTGAATACTCTTTACTGAAATAAAGAAAATTTAAATACATGTGTTATGTATTTTCATAATATCTTCTTACATATAATTATTTACGACAGAATAAAAAACCAACATTAATTTTAACTATAAAATAGAAATTATATGTAATTTTTTTCGACCCCCTCATGAAAATTCTCCGATTCCGCCCCTGTATGGAAGCTTTCCCTTTTTTGCGAAAATGGACTGATGTTGGGGAGTAACAAATCCCTCAATCATCCTAGAATAACCGTTAACAGATTCAAGAAAGCATATCAATACTAATAAGAACAAGAATAAATTAGTTTCATGATCTTGTCTCAGAATCCCGAAAAGCACCAGGAGATATTCACTAATCTTTCCCACTCCTAACTAAAAGTTCCCAGTATCAGAGCCCGCTCAACAATTCAGCATTCAGAGAGTTAAACAAATGCTCAACCAGGAATTATTGAGGTTATCGAATACTTCACGACGAATATACGTATCACTCACCAAGTACGGGCTCCCGCTTCCCGGTGAGCGGGCGAGGGTCTAGGGAGCAGCGTTCCCTGACGGGAGTGCGAAGACGGTGCCTTCGTGAAAAAAACGATATATCTAATATGATGTGAGACCGTGGAAGACGAAACAAAGGAGTTCTGGACGCTTTGAGGACGTTTCAGGTCAGATATCAAAGCGTCCGAGCGTAGTGCAATGTCATGCTCGGGTGCGATAGGATGCTCATGAAAACAGGATCTTGTGACAGACATCAAAGCGCCCGGGTGCAGGTTTGGCTTTTCGGGAAAACTCTCAGAGCCCTCGGGCGCAGTGTCTCTGGGCGCCCGGGCGCGGTACAATCTCCGTCTCGTAAAATGTTATCTTTTTCGAGCAATTTCTGATTGAAATCCAGTATATATACCTTTATTTCGGGTTTATCATGTGAGATAGAAGATTAGGGTTAGGGTTGGTGATCTATTACGATTTGAGACGGCTCTGTAATCCCTTGTTCATCTTCATAGTGATTTACTACTGAAATTGTGGTGGTGTTCTTGTAGGGTTTTTCTCGCGGTGCTCGGGTTTCCCTAAGTTAATTGTTGTATTCTAATTACTGTTCTTCTTATCTTGTGTCTTCGATTCTTTCAGGAATATCACATATCCATAGAAAATAAGTGGCATTAGCAAAAATATAGTTCATGTTGAACGCAGCATATATTTATAAGTATCTCATACCAGAGCTAAATAGGCAACTCATCAATGGGAACCTTTCAAACTCACTCAGACTAACACGAGTCATGACAGAACGTACCTTTGATGATACATAGGAATTTTGACAGGACACAGCTACCACGCCATGCACCAGCAGATATAACTACGCAGTATGCGCAACCCGCCACTTCAAAGATTTTCTGTCATAGCAGAGAAATGAATCAAATGAAACAATAATCGACTGTAACTTGTAATCATTATTTAGGGTAGATATTATCGTAGCTTAAAACATTCAGTTTGTATAACACCAAGTCATCAATGCGAAATATATCAATAATTGTTACCATGAGAAAAAATGTTTATTGGCATTGGGACCACATTACATGTCATCTTTAAGTAATACAAAAAAGTGATAAGCTATGCGATGAATAAGATACACCACTAAGTCAGATCCCTCAAGCACGAGGTTCAGCTTATTATCCATCGACTAACCTAAGAATAATAACTCGATTAGGAATTCCGCAGCAAATCAAAAAGATGACAAGCTCGTCCTATTGATCCCATTGCTATACCATTTTAGAATGCCTGTATTGTCATCGAAGTATCCTAGTAACTCCCTCCCAAAGAGGGATTTGAATTTTGAACCTGTGTAAATACACTACACAGCAGACATCTATGAATTCGGCCCCTATCTCAACCCACAAACGAAGTAGATGGTCATGGACCATCCACACAAATCTCTCGTTTTTTTCATCACGCAGACATTATCAAAGTCTCAATCACAGGTTCAAGTCTCGAAGACTGAACTTCCAATTTAAAGAGATTATAATTAAACCAGTAACTATTATCTCTAAACTGAATAAGTTGAGTTTATGAGATAATAGATCCCAATAAGGACTATTGAACCCCTTTCCAACTCAAAACCAATCAATAATAAATGGAGCATCAAGTCAACATCATCAGCAATCAAATTGTACAGAACAGAACAGAACAGAACTGAAAAACCCTACGTTTTGACCAACGAATTTGGAAAGAACGCGCAGCACCAAATTTCAAATCTACTTCCCCACATTTCGTCAACATCATCAGCAATCAACAACATAGCATCCACAATGGCGAAAGAGACGATAGCAATATCAATTATCGGCTAATCGAACCCTAAACAAAACGGTAACCCAATCTTGCATTATGAATGTAATTTTATTTTTGCTATCGCGCCAAGGAGATTGAATTGGGAGTGTAGAGAGAGATTGATATACCTGGAAGCGGCAAGCGGAGGGGAAGCCGCGGCGGCGACGGTGTAGACTGGGGCGGTGGTGACGGAGCGAGGAAGCGGCGGCGAGGGATGGAATTTTGCGAGTGAGGCAGACTCCAGTATTTGTTTGATATCCTTACTTGAATCATGTCACCAGAATTACCAACAATTTTATAGGATGAATATGATCAAGATGGATTAATTCAATAATAATAATTATTATTATTATAATGTAAGATATTTTATTTTTTTAATAAAATGTGCGTGTTTTTTTTAAAGAAAATTTCGATTTTTTTATTTGAAAAATAAAAATAGAAGAAAATGTTATTTTCTCTATCCCATAAACTTTATAACGTTTTGATTTTGCACAGATGTCGTTGAAAAATTTGACATGCGTACAACGACGATTAAACATAATTTTTTATAAATTTATCATGATATATCAATTGTTGTGTAAGTTACCTATTTCAACCTAATACATATTGCGGGACGATCAGACGTAATTTGATGCTAAAACGAGACTTGTATTTATACGTATAGAATAATACAAAATACGTATATGCTATAAAGTTTATGGGACAGAGGGAGTACGAGATAGAGTCTAAGTTTATCATTATTTTGCACTCTCTCCGACCCATATTAAATGCAACATTCCTAATAATTGCACTATTCAATACGTATTTTGGGAAGTTTCATTTATCGTGTTAATGACGCAAGAAAATTATATCACTAAAATCAGATTGATGGACATAAGTTAAATTATCATTAGTGTTTCACAATCATTTTTTAAAATGATATTTGATCGTCTCACGACACGAGTCAAACTTCACCTCGACGGATGTGTTTTTAAAACTGATATAAATAACTCGGAACGGAGAGAGTATTAAGACTTAGTTAAAATCAGACCACTCACCTACTCATCAATTACTCCCTTCGTTTCATATTAAATATAACACTCCCAATCATTGTACTATTCAATACGTATTTTGAAGAATTTCGTTTGTCGTCTTAATGATATAAGAAAATTATGTCATTAGTATTTCACGATAATTAGTATTTCATTAGTATTTTATAAGTTGAAGTACATAATTTAAATTATCATTAGTATTTCACGATAATTTGTCAAAAATAATATTTAATCGTTTCGCGACACGAGTCAAATTTCACCTCAACAAATATATTTTTCAAACTATCATAAATAATTCGAAATAAAGGGAGTATTATATATAATTTCCAAGAAGGTGGTGTTTTTTTGTTGGTCACTTGGGCGTAATGGGGTTTTAGTGACTAACTGCATAGGTTTGTATCATCATGAGTTTCTAATGATTAATGACAAAGACGTATTGCTTATTAGTTAAGTCCAAATCAATAATAAAGTGATCAAATAAAGTTAAAATCTAAAAATTAATGTTGCTGCATTGAAATTGTTACATCATAACACTTAACTATAAATTACTAATAAATTACAGTATAAAACTAGGAAAATAGTTGCACAAAAAATGAAAGTTTTATTTGAAGTAAAATTGTTTATTCAAAGTTTTTAAAAATACAGGTTGGGAACTAATACTCTCTCTATCCTATAATTCTTATAACATATACGTACTTTGTATTATTCTATACGTATGAATATAAGTTTCGTTTTTATATCAAATCACGTCTGATTGTCCTACAACATGTATTAGGTTAAAGTACGTAATTTACACAATCATTGATGTTTCACGATAAATTTATAAAAAAAATACGTATAATCATCGTTATATATTTATCAAATTTTATATCGATATATATGTTCAATCAATATATGCAATAATTTTGGGACAGGTGAGTAGTTAACAATTTCCAAGTACTCGTAGAAATAAAGTGCAGTGACAACACATTAAGGAACACTATGATCAACAGGGAATCAAATCAGGTCAAAGAAAAAAGGACACACATACTTTTGACATTTACAGGAGTTTTTGTAACGTTTGTGGATAGAGGACGACATTTCTCGTTTACATTGTTGACTAGTTGAGATTCTCCATGAATAGAGTGGGGGGCGGGCCGCATGTAGCTTCCTCGTGCCCAAACTATGCTCGAGTTTATCTACTCCAACAATTACATTGCATTTGGACTAATCTAATCTATAATAAATTCAATAATAATCTTTTTTTTTAACCTATAAATATTCGATCTTTTTTGAAAACATTTGAAAATTTAGATTGTCTGTTATTTTAAAAATAACAGTTTTGATGATGTAATCAATCGTTGGATTGCATGTGTTGTACTATCATGGGATTATCCAGATTTATTATCTTATGTTATCGTGTTACACCAAATTATCTGATCGACACTCCTGATAACACGTGTTTTAGTGTTTACACCAAGATGTTCATTAATCCTGATCCTTGCTAGGACATGTAGTCACACACAATAAATGGAAAAACCATTGTTCCAAGGAGTCGTCAGTGCATAGGGAACCAACCAAGCAGCCACGGTATCCTCGGTTCAGGTGTTTTTTGACCGCTGACGCCACCACAACTGTCTCTTCTCCTTCTCCTTCCTCGTGAGTTTCACTTCTTCACCCATCAAAAAGAAAATTCAACACTGTTTCATGCAAGCTATGATCACAAAAAGCCATGATCAAACCTGATTAGTTTTGTTAGGCTGGTTGATTTGGTCTGTTTTTCATCCATGGAGGCTCATGATCATGACCATGATGAATTGGTGGGTTTTGATGGGTTCTCTAAATTACTCTTCGACATTGAAGGCGGCGGCGGCGGCAGCGGCGTTGGCGGCGAGTTCTACTCTGCTCTGCCGCCGCCGTCGCTGCCTGTTTTCTCCGGCGAGAAAATGGTGTGTGGGATTGGAGATGAAATGGGTTTGTGTGGGGTTCATCGGAGTTCTACGTTTGGGTATGAAGCCGTGATGTTGGAACCGCCGCCACCGCGGCCGGTGGCCGGAGAGGAGGATCCGGGCAAGTCTGGGAAAGGAATCAATGTGAGTGGTGGTGTGTTCTGTTGTTTTGATTTTGAGTGGATAGTGTGAGAATCCAATGCCACATTTTTAGATTTTGAACAATCATTAAAAAAAATCCTTAAATTAGTTCCATCAAAAATTTTAGATTCTTTGTAACAAAAAAATTATTAGTTTTAATATTAAAAAGTCCTGTAATACTATATATAACGATGATTGGTTTTATAATCGTTGTCAATTGATTTTATTCATGAGCTAATATTTTAGTCAAAAGTGTGACAAGAGATTTATGACACAGATGATATCATGAAACAATTCCATTGTTTTGTTTTTGCATTTGTCTTTGCCCTAACAAAGTTTAATATTTGCTGTTATGTAGGAGAAGAAGCGAAGTGCGTCGGGCCAAGCGGCGGCGAATTCAGGCGATGGGATGATCGGGGATAAGAATGGAGAGGAAGGCTCTGTTTCGAGTGTGAAGCGTGCAAAGGTTGGTTAAGTTTTCTTCTTTGATCAAGTTGGGATGCTGTTTTGCATGTGAGAATTTGTTAACATGTTGTGAAATTTGGAATCTGATGAAAATGGAATTGTGGTTTGATTGATTTAGGCTAGGAGGAGGCAGAGGCTAGGTGAAGGGATTGTGACCTTGCAACAACTTGTGTGTCCTTATGGCAAGGTACCCTTTTCGGATTTCATTTCGCGATGATTTGATGAGATACAAATGGTACAACCCTTTGATCTTTACTAAAACCATCCTGATTTTTCGTAACATGGTTTGATGGTCATGATTTCTAAGGGCATATGTAAAGTCATCGTTCAAAACATCCCGTCTGGTTCTTGAAACCTAGTAACACAATGTTTGCTGCGACAAATATGGCCCAGCACATTGCAGTTCTCCGTTTGAGGCTCAAATCGCATTTATATGATGACACTAGTTAAGATACACATGGTATATATTCCCGGTGTCTTGATGCTCGGTTGTGCCATGATTAGTAATTTTTAACTTACAAATCTTTGTATCAATAAAATGGCAGACTGACGCGGCATCAGTGCTGCATGAAGCGATGGGATACATCCGGTTCTTGCAAGAACAAGTGAAGGTCCTTTGCTTTCCTTACCTGCAATGCCAGCATCCTTCTCCAGAATGCCGACCATGTGTATGTTCCTTGTAGCCTCTCCATGTTTATATCTGTCGCTAGCAGTACTATCTATGATAATCTGTCTAGTTAAAATCACATGTTGTATCACACGGATTGCTGCACGGAGTTGTTGCACGGATGCTACAATGTTCAGCACTAGAAAACACCATTTCACTTGACGAATGCCTGCTAGCTGATTTAATCCTGATCACTTGATTTTCATAGGATGATGGAGGAATCCAACCGGGAGAGTCAACGAAGGGACTGAGGAGTAAGGGTCTGTGCTTGGTGCCGGTGGATCACATTACCCATATCTCTAACAGTAATGGAGCTGATCTCTGGTCTCGCTCTTCAACGATCATGTCAATCAACCCAACGACGTCTTCTTGAACGTTCTTGCGGATAAGTAGTATAAGTAATACATTCCTAATCGTCTTCCGTGATTGCAGATATTTCTTTCAAGATAAATGGATGAAGTTGTCTATTGTGTACAGCCGTTTTAGAAGAGAAATTCACCTTTTTTGCCTTTCCGATTCAGGCTTGGTAGACTGATATAGGCAGTGGAGTGGGTCTTTGTAGTATGGTGGAAAATTTCACACCGATTTTTGGATATTTGCTTACTTTGTTGCGATATATTCTCAAGTTTATGTTTGAGATCAATCAGATGGAACTTGTGTCGTTGCATATGTACTAGTTATATGATTTAAAAAAGACTAAATATTTCTCTTCCGTTGGTAATGGTATGCTTTATATTGTTTTCTCTGTTTCCGTATGAGATTGTTTTGTATACTGGGAAAGAATAAGTATTATATCATTTATATGGATTTGCTAATTGGTTCGATCTGTGTACTTAGGTATCTCAAAACTTGAGATGATTCTATCTATTTACATAGAATAATATATTACGATTATATTACAAATGATGATTGCACTGTGATTTTTAACATATTGAATTTATCTTGGAAAACATACATAGAATAGATTCGAGAGTAGTCCAGCTTTCCTATGGTCCTCTATTCAATGACTCCGTCTTTGTTTTTCCATTATGGTTTGTTGAACCAAAATCAAATAGAATTGTTTGCAATGAATATAAAAAGAAGTTTCCATTGCTATTGTAATTAAAACTTTTATTAATAAATATCATTAAATGCATATATATTTATACCTTCTTGTTATTTATAACTTTTTATTACTGATTTCAACATAAACATTATCTCTATACTTGGTATTCGTAAAAAAAAAAAAAAAAAAGCCTTCGTCTACTTAACCGTTTCTGATCCAATAAGTGATCTAATAAGTGCTTATCAAAACATTAATCCGATTATCGTTGGATACACCCAATACAAAGCCCGTTAACCAAAAGACGAAAGAACATGCAGAATTTCTTATCAAAATAGAAAGCTACTCCCTCCGTCTCAATTTAAGTGCAACCGTTTGACATGATAAGTATATCGATATAAAATTTGACACGCATGCAACGATGATGAAACGTATTTTTTTTTATAAATTTATCGTGAAATATCAATGGTTATGTAAATTACGTGTTTCAATCTAATACATGTTGCGAGACGATCAGACATGATTTGATATGAAAACGAAACTTGTATTCATGCGTATATAATAATATAAAATACGTATATGTTGTAATTAAATTGGGACGAAGGCAGTATTTGGAATCAGCCAACGAAATTGAGAAGGAAAAAGTTTTTGATGGAGTTTTGGTCGGATTTTAACATGAGATTTTGGTTTAAAAAATAAGAGACTGTATTCTGTAAGTACCTTAACGACTAAAGTTTTCTATATTTCTATTTTTCCATCTTTTCATTATGAAAATAAAAAAGAATTCAAATCATGGCTTTGGAAATTGAGAGAGGTATTCAGAGATATCAAAAATTCTCACAATCTTGTCCCTTGGCTAATTCTTTCTATTCGTGTCTCCAAATAACGTTCTTTTCATTCAAATCTTTTTCCAACAAGAACGCTTTCTCAAACTCTTTGATCCAAAAATTCGAGCTTAAATGGTTCACCATTCCGTATAGGTCTCAGAAAGTAAAAAAAATGACTTTACTATCTTCGATGGATTGCTCATTCTCTTTCATTTATTTAATCTCATTTAGAGATTTTGAGCCCCACCGGCCTAAAAATTTATAAGTTTTTCTGATGCTCGTTACCTCATAGAAAAAGCTCTTGGGCATATAAATCTTACCATGAATCATTTCAATTCCCGAAAACCATTCTGAGCTACCACAATTGTTAAGGATCCTAACATAGTTAAGTTAATAGATAATTGAGCATGTCATGACGTTGTTAAGATCTCATATAGGCCCTTATGTCCCTCACCAGTAAATGGACCCCTATGAGCTTCTAAATACTTTTTGAATCTTTTTTTTTTTGAATCTTTTTTTATCCTTTGTAAATCTTTTTTCGAGATACTTAAAAAAAGATAAAAGAGATCAAATATGACCTTGTTTTATAGCACTATTAAGGAGTCATTGTTGTTTGAAGGTCAAAGTGTTGAACAAAGTGCTAGGAAGATTACATTAATGGATATCATGAAAAGGTTTTTAATGAATACTTCGAGTCCTATTTTTCTGACTGCGTGGATTCCTCTTTTAGGGATTCTGAAGATTTTGTTAATAATAATAATAAAAAAAAACAGAGACGTGTGAAGGTTTTTTTGGGGCGAACGGAGATTGGTCCTCGAGTACAAAGGCAGAAGGAAGCTTGATTGCAAGACCGACCCGTTGAGCAGGGACAAAAGTCTACCTTTTACCAAATAGGTCAAGGAAGTTTTTCTAATAGTATATCTTTAGGCATTTCTGATACTTTCAACTTCCATCCAGAAAAATATTAACCGATTGACCCCATTGAAGATACCAGATATCTCTTAGAAGATTACGTCCGGCCTCATATAGGATTTCGTCATTTGCTATAACTAGTGTGTCATCCGCGCGATACACGGGAAATATTTTAATCTTATAAGTGACTAATTATTCATAAATTGATTATTTATACGACAATTTATCTTGATATCGTCAATATTTTATTAGTTACGTATCTATTATCGTAGATTTTTTTTTGAAATTATTTTGATTTTATCAAAAATATTTAATAGATTCTTGAAATATAGATACAATCCATGACATTTGTTTGTTTAATCTTTTTATAGAAGAGATTTTACGTAAGGACCAAGTTATCTTTTTTAACACAACGAATTTGTCAACTTTCTATCCAATCGATGGTCAAATCCATAAACTAACTTGATAAAAGAAATTGAATAGACAAAAAATTTGAAAAGAATTCAATGATTTTTTTTTCCTTTTTTTAATGAAGTTTTAAATACTGTAATGTGAAAAATTTTCATTTTTTTAATCTACTGTCAATCATGTGTACGGGACAATATGAATGTTTGATATTTATTGAAATAAATTATAAATTATTTAGATATTTCATTTATGTTTGATAATGTTGTCAAATATTTTCATAAAGTTTCTTTTGGGTGAATAATATGAATGTATATGTCTTTAGTAATATAATCTTTATGAAATTATCATGATATTTACTATGTTTTTTTTCTTTTATTGAAATGATTACGGTTATCAAATTAATCGTATCACACCCATAGTTACCAGAACCGGATTGGACATGGATTCGGCCGAGACTCCTGGTCAATGGGTCACTGGTTCAATTTGTTGAATCGTTGACGATTTTGATATTATTTTATTTATATTAATATTAATATATTATTTTTGATCAAAATATATATTTATAAGTCTTATATATGTAAAAATATAAATTATATGTATTTTTTTTAGGTATTTTGAAAAAAAAATTAGGATTTTTTTCTCTCCGGTTGAACCGGTTCAACCGTCCGGGTTTGATCGATTTTCACCGGGTCAACTCGCATCGATTACTTGTTTGGTTTTTTGTTCGGACTGACCCGACCGAGCCATCGGATCACGGTTCAATCGATTGAATCAGCTAGGTCGGTCCAGTTTTAATAACTATGATCACACTTTAAATTAGATTAAGTTGTTATAGTATGTGATATAAAAATTTTTAGCTTTTTTTCTTTTTGACAAAAGCTCTTGGTTTTTTTTAGTAAAATATTTTCAATCATATCATTTTCTCATAATAATTAACACTCACAATAATAATATTTACACACATGTTTTTTTATCATGGCATATATAAAGGGTTGATATATCTATGAATTATAAAAAAGAAAACCGGCCTTCGCTCGCCGTTCTCATCTCTCGTCACCGCCGTCGCCGGGTCCCTTTGCCGCTTCTCTCCGGCTTCCTCTCTATAACTAACTTACTCCCTACAGGTTTGTCGATCAATTTGTGAAATTTATCATCTCAATATGTTTTAAGGTTTAGGGTTCAGGGAGCTGATTGTGGTTTCTTTTGATGGTTTTTTTCTTCACTCTATTTTTTATCTGATTTGTTGTAAATTTTTCTTAGCTTATGAAGCGCTGAGTATTTCGCGGTGTCGAGATAGAAGTTGTTGAGTTGCTTTGTTTTATATCATTGTTATTATTTGTTTGGTTATGCACTTGGTTATAATCTGAACAAAGAGAAGTGGACTTGGTTATAATCTGAACAACGAAAGATAGAGTTTTCGGTTTTGGGTTTTTCCACATTGGTGTAGGATTATGACTTGTTAGGTTGAAGAACAATTAGAGTTCATCATCTAGCTCCGTCTCCTTTGGATCGCTTGGTTGATTTGCTATTTTGCTTATGTGAAATGGTGCATCGCTTTTGTTCAGTCACGGATCCATTGATTTTTGTGGCATCTATGTGATTTGCCGATAATCGTTGTAGATCTATGGCTTAAGGAGCGATTTTCCCTGCCGGTGTATAAGAGCGATCGTCACTAGCATTCTTTTATATATAACAATTGATTTTGGATTTTGGATATTGTTTTCTATGATTTCTACTTGTATTGTTTTTTTTTTTTTTGTCTGCCTTTGTGAGACTTGTTTCTTTAGTTTCATGTAATCAGAAATTAAAATGTATGACTGTAGCTTTGATAGTGTGCCAAAGTGTATGATATCATAATAGTCGAGATACCATCAAGCTAATATGTAATATTTCTTATGCTGGTGTGGATTGTTTTTTAGTCGGTTCTTTGTTTTTCCTTGCTGCCACTGAATTGATCTTCTTGTTGTACTCATTTATTGGTTAGGGTATAATTGAAATCTTGGAATCATAAGCATGGATGAAGGAACGTTGGTTGAAGAGGACATCACTTTGTTTGCTAAGAGGAAGACTTCAGCAACGGTAAACCGTAATGCTCAAAAGCTGGACCGCGACCAGCAAACAGGAAAACTTGATCACAAGTGGGAAATCAGGAAGCATGATCACAAGCAGGAACTTGAAAAGCCTGAGCGGAAGTCTGAAGAGCTTAAAGATGAAGAGGGAGCTGAAAAGCTTGATTACGAGGAGGAAATTGAAGAACTTGACCAAAAGCAGGAAATCGAAAAAGAAACGGGCATGAGGGCACCAGATTCCTCCTTCTCCGACTTGGGCCTATCTGAATGGGTTATTAACACGTGCACAGAGCTCGGTATGAAAAACCTACCCTAGTTCAACACCATTGCATCCCGAAAATCCTAGCTGGTAACAACATATTGGGCCTAGCTGAGACTGGAAGTGGAAAGACCGCTGCCTTTGCTCTCCCAATTCTCCAGAAGCTAGCTGAAGAACCTTATGGCGTTTTTGCTCTTGTTGTCACCCCAACGCATGAGTTGGCTTATCAGTTGGCCGAGCAGTTTTGTGCGCTTGGGTCCACTTTGCATGTCAGGTGCACTGTTGTGGTAGGCGGGATGGATAAGATTACTCAAGCAAAGACCTTAATACAAAGACCTCATGTGGTTATTGTGACTCCGGGTAGAATTAAGTTCTTGCTCGAGGCAAATCCGGATCTACCTCAAATCTTTTGTAGAACAAAAGTAATTCCTTTTTCTTGGTCCTATTCTGTCATCACAATTGTTTCAGCTTTATCTGGTTGACCATGGAAGTCATGATGCTATCAAATAGGAGTAAAGGATTTTTGTTTGTTCTAGCATATAAAGGATTTTTCGTGTTGTACAATCATGGTATCAGGACTACATGAACAGCCTTTGAGTGCTCGAATCTTGTTTGTCGCAGTTTCTAGTTTTAGATGAAGCCGATAGAGTTCTAGATGAAGGCTTCGAGGATGAATTGAGGGCGATATTTCAATGTCTGCCAAAGAATCGGCAGACTTTACTGTTCTCTGCTACGATGACGAGTGACATGCAGACACTTCTTGAGCTTTCTGATAAGAAGGCATATTTCTATGAGTCATATGAAGGATCCAAGACCGTTGAAGGATGTATATCTGCTACATTTTTTTGTCAAAAATGGAAGATATGAAGATTCGCTCGTGCATTATATTTGTTTCTGAGTACAGGTACCTCGTACACTTTTCCGATATCATTCATCACATATTTCGATACTTTGAGATAGCTATCTCACCTATGTCTTTTTGGATGTAGAACTTGTCATTTCCTAAATTTATTGTTGGAAGAGCTTGATCAAGAAGTTGCGGCGTTGCATTCACACAAATCCCAGGCTCTAAGGTTATCTGCCTTACACCGTTTCAAGTCTGGGCAGGTCCCTATTTTGATCACCACTGATGTGGGCAATCGGGGACTGGACATCCCTACAGTCGATCTTGTTATAAATTATGACTTGCCTAGGTACTCTACTTAGTTCTTTTCTTGTAAACTCTTCTTTGCAATGATTTTTCAAGTTCCTCTAGCATCAAGCCACTTTCCACGATTGACATGTGCCTGGTTATGCTGGTTGTAGGGATACTAGAGACTATGTTCATCGGGTTGGCGTACTGCCAGAGCAGGTAGAGGAGGGCTGGCTTTGAGCTTTGTCACCGAGGTCAGTTGTCAGCCGTAGCCCTTGTACTTGCTGCAGTTGTTGGACTATGTATATTTCAATCTCCGTCTTACCCATGAGTTCATGTACCTCGGATGTCATACTGGAATATGATAAGAAAAGTCCGTATACCAAATGCTACAAAAGTTCTGCATGTTGATATCTCCGTTGGTAATCGTTGTGCTGAACATGTGAACTGCATAAGCAGTGGAGGTCTGTGCCTGTATGAACAACTATTGTGTCGTTGAACTATTTTGGTACAGGGAATTCCTAGCAATTGTAGTTTGGTGTTGCATTTTGGACCTGCTAGATTGTTTTTGGCTCCTCACATCGTCGCGATTCTCTTACGAGAGATGTATGCTCTTCCATCTTGTGCAGAATGATATAAAGCTATTTAAACAAATCGAAGCTCTTCTTGGGAAACAATTAGATGAGTTTGAGTGCATGGAGAATGACATCCTTGCCAAAATCACCAAGGTAAGATTTCTTAAGCTTCTGGTGGTTGTGTAATATCCAAGTTAGATTTACCTTTTGGGAGAGTGTGAGTTCAATTGTAGATTGAAGGACAAAGGCCATGCTATTGCTTTGCTTGCATGTGACCTCTGTAGCATGGTTATTCTGATGCAAAAATGTACTCAAAATGGCGAATCAGCGATATTATTCTGTGATACGTAGAATGAGTGGGCTTCATAGTTTCCTAGGATGGTTCTGCTGCATGCAGAATTCTTCACATGAGACACTATTCCCGACGTAGATAACCTGAATATTCCATTTCTTGACACAATGCTCGTGTATGTGAAAGACGAGGGAGTTTGAAGGAACGTGGTGACCAGTGTTAATTTTGATATGCTGCGCAGGTGTAAAAAGCCAAGAGAGTTGCTAAGATGAAGATGGTGGATGATGGATTCGAGGAGATGGTGAAGGATAGGAAGAAGCAAAAGTTGAAAATGTTAGCAGAGAAAGGATTATTACAGAAGAATAAGAAAAGGAAGTTAAATCGAAGAACCGAGGATTAAGACCTGTACTTGCCTCGGTAATTCAATAGTTGTCTTTGACAGCAACTGGTTTTGTGTTTAGTCGAATGAAATTTTGTAGGTTGTTACATTAGTTGATAAACGATTCGTAGGTTCTGTATTTATAGGAAGTAATAAGAGAAGGGATATCTGCTATACTGTTATGGAGCCCTTTTATCGGGGCAAGTTTAAATGAATCTCGAGTTTTTCTTGAATGAACTATGGTAAGTTGAAGTCTCATGTACAATGAATTTCATGATTCTATGCCCATTCGAGGAACATAACAAAACACAGCGTGAAGATTGGAAGTGTAAGCAATTTGAGTTAGCAGTTTTATACACGGACAAGACAAGCTCGGCTTATGGTTATTAGGAGCTGCGGTTAAGCAATCGAGCCGTAACTAAGAAGAAGCAACTGGTGTATCCTGCAAGCCGGGGATTTGCTGCCATCCTGTGCAATGCTTGAGGACATGTTTGAGGGAGTTGATAGGTGGTTCCACCGTCCAAGAAGAGTAGAACTCGCTAGGATGAAGCACGCTATTTTGACAACCAGAAGGGGCTGATCCGGCCTCAGCACCATTCAAGAACAGGTCCCCATCGGATATGATGTTGCCCGTTGCTTCTTCTTCTTTGTCAGCTGCCTATAGTAAACAACCCAGCAATTGATCAACTTAAAGCAACGTGATCCTTGGACATTTTCTAATGG
>JAOVYX010015109.1:0-29221 GCA_035668315.1 Drosera spatulata
ATCACTTTACCAAACCCCACTTTGCCTCCTCCTGCACTTCTCCTTTCTTTCTCTCTTCCCCAACCCTGCGTCTCCTCTATCTCCTTCCTCTCAATCCTCTACCTCTTCTTATACCCAACACCAACGCGGCAAGGACACGGTGAAGCAAATGCGTAAAGGGGAGGACCACGCGGAGACAACGCGGTGAAGATTTGAGGCACCTTCGCCTCACCATCATCAACACCTTCTATGATCGTGTGGCCGCATTGAATAAGGGGCGGGAACCCCTTCAATTATTGGTGGTCGCATTGGGAAAAGAGACGAAAAGTCCCCTTCTTTTGGTGTGGTGGGGTCTAAAAGTGAAAGTTAATATCATTGTAGCACGTGCTGTAGTGATAGAAAATAATACTAATTAGAAAGCAAGATGGGATAGAACATTGATGCGTGCTGTCGTATACACGTCAAATTAGTATATATGAGCACTCACTTTCACTATATAAATATAGAATTAATGCAGTATTTATTTTTCTTTAGTCACGATAAAGAACTATTACAAATATGAAAATTAAGGTTTCGGGGGGTTGTTGGTTGTAAGAAACTACTTAAAACTAAACTAAGTAGCTAGAACAAAAACTAAGATAGATATGAGATACAGAGGAGTTTTCTTTAGTTTGGAGAAATGTAGGGACGATGATGGAATCATTATGAATCACTTAAATCAATCATTGATGTTTTCGGATTTTAGGTGTAATGATTAATGTGAAATGTTTGTAATGAGTATTGGCTTGACTCACTACGTTCCTTAGCTTCTAACATCCAATTAGCTCGGATAGTTAAACTAACTCAAGAGATCTAAATCATTTCAATTAGCTCAAACATGACTTAAAACATAAGAGTTGAATCATAACATGGAACTTAACATTCATAACAATCATAGCAATTAGCTTAAACTAATCATGTTACATGCATTTAAAACCATTGATTGTATATGACACTTAGTTAGATCACATTATATCAATTAGCTACTAAATAAAATCACTTTGCGCGATTTATAGCTTTAACCTATGTATATATGATAATTCTAACAGGTTACATGCATCATTTCATCATCGAACACCTCTGGCTTATATCATAAATTCTTCATCTTATGATCTAAGGTCAACAAACCTAATCAACACATCCCTACTAATGAACTACTCACACATAAGCATTAAACAAAGCATGGAAAAGCGCATAGCAATGAAAACAAACATTCTGCAAAAATTGACAAACTAAGAACAAAGGTTTTACAGCACACGACGCGTCCAAACTAATGTCCAATGAATTCCTATGCGTTTGGATCAAAACCTCTTCCAAATTTCCCTCCAAGGCTCGTCTTTCTTGCGTCTCTTGCCCCCTTGATCACCTCTGCCACCCTGAGCGTTTTCCCCTCTGTTGTTTGATTAAAATAACCCTAGGAGATCTATTTATAGGCGAGGGCTTGCAACCAGATCGATCCGACAATTGAAACTCATCATTTTGCATATGGAGATTTGTCGCGGCAGCGGCCAGGCCTGTCGCGCCCGCGAAAGATTAAAATCTGAGAATTTCTGAAAAAATATTTGTTGCGTCCGCGACAGCTGTGTGCCCGCGACACAGTGTACAACTAACCTAAAATCCAAAACTAAAACTACTAAATGACGTCCAAAAATTCTAAAAACTTATACATGACATCTAAACATGCTAATCTAGCTGAACATGGTGAAACATTGCTATATAGACTCTCGAAGCACGTGAAATGACGATGTAACGTGAAATGCAGCTTTTTGAGTTCATTGTTTGTCATTTTCTTCATCCTTCTTCATTTTTACTCCAAATTCCAAGCCAATCTGCCAAAAAATGAAAGCACAGCAGTACCAACATTCCAAGACAAAAAGACACTAAAAATATAATTTAGACAATACAAAAGGAATAAAACAAACGTTTAAAATAAAAAAATGATGTGTGTTTTCCTCATGGGTTATCCTCTTTTCTTTGATTTGTTTCTTATTTAGGTTCAGGTGAGGAGGGCGAAGCATCCGAGCAGTTGCACTGGGATGAGGTACTCTTGTATTATATGTACTATTTAGAATGTATGGCAGTATTTGAGCCTTATGGCCCAACTATGGATGATTGTAATAATTGACTGTTGCGCTCTGTCATTACTTGGGTGTGTTATCGAGGATTGTATAATAACCTATATAGGAAACATAACAAGGGATTGAGTTGTGCGTGATGAGTTATATTTATAACTGCTTTCTCTTATGTTCTCTTATGTAAACCCTGTTATAAATTTGTCTTGCTATGGACTCATGTCTGTAGCAGCAGTAACATCACGTGCTTATAAGTTATGTAAATGTCGGGGTGTTACAGTAGGCATCTCAGCTGAACTGAAAGGTTCATTGAGAATTGGGTAGAGACGAAGATGACAGAAATAATTGAGTCTCTCAAAGACAATGTGAAGGCAGCTGCAGTTCATACGAATAGAAAGATAGCAAAGCTCACAGATCACATCTACACAGCAGATAACGACATGAGAGCTGAATTAAGCAGACTGACTATTCTAGTCGAGCCGAAGTTGAAGCTGGTAGAGGACATTGTGGACAGATTTGTGAATGACATGGGGATTGAGCTTCGGGATCTCAGATAGAGGGATGTCGTGTTCAATGATCTTCTGATAAAACATAAGTTGGACATCAAACAAGATGAAACAGACTCTACTCAGAGTTCAAGAGACTCTTACAAAGGTAAAGACCTTTGAAGACTCTCTGGTCGAGATCAGATCTGGGATGCCTAGTCTGAAAAATCACATTGCTCATCTATCCTTTGTCATGACTGGAGCTGAATAGGGAGTCAAGAGAATTTTAGAGCACTTAAACTTATGAAGCCTTGAAAATGACACCCTAAACACTTAATGAACATAAACAAAAAACAAAAAAAACGGGGGAGTAGACTAGTTTAGGGTCTTATAATTTTGTAATTTTTATTAGATTCCAGTGCTTTTCTTTCTCTGCTTGCTCTTTGTCTTCTGCTCTGATCTAATTGAATGATATCTTTTGTTATGTTCCTCTGAGACCGAATGATTCTACTTGGCTAAGTTTTTTCTTTGAAATTCAGCAAATAGGGGGAGATTGAAAGTACTTTAGTGGGTTTGATGAATTAAAGTATTACTAACATATATGGTAAAGTGTGCTTAAGGTTAACAAGTACTCTGTCAGACGCTGGATAATAGACTGCCATGATCTGATTGGAAAATGCTCTGGAAAGAATGACAGCTGTAAGATCAGATAAGTCTTCAATGGAAGCGCTGCACATAACAGTTTGTCTAGAGAGAGATAAGGCCTACAAGTGGTCTGAGATAGTGAAGTTATGAGAATTAGCGTAGCTATGATCAGATCAGTTATTAGACTTATTCAAGAAGGATTGAATAACACTTTAGGAAAGAACCTGCTCAGAGGTCCATCTGATATTTAAGACTCTGTCAAGGATTAGAAAGAAAAAAAGATGCGTCATTGGACTTGTTGAAGAAAAAAAGACGCGTCATAAAATGGATGCTTGTCCTTCCTTATATGAGGATGTAAACGCTGTTAATTTTTAAGGACAAAGGACAGCATTGTGAAATAATATGCCTGATCTATCTTGGAGAAACCTTCCAAATTTTCGATGGGCACCACAAAATAATGTCCAAAATGTACTGCAATAACAAAAATTCCCTCCAGGATTTAGTCAGGGACAGCAGCAGCAGCAACAACAGCACTTCAACACAAATAACAATAATCACGGATCGTCAAGTGGAATGTCACTTGAAGATATGGTCAAGCAAATGGCTATAACACAAATGCAAATGCAAAAGGATGCTAAGGAGACAAAGACTGAGATTCAGAGCATCCACAGTCAAATGAGCCAATTAGCTTCTGATATGAGCCGGTTGAAGGCTCAGATGATTAGCAAACTCCCTTCTCAGCCTATAAATCCCAGAGAATCAGTAAATGCAATAACTCTGAGAAGTGAACGAGAGTTAGCAGAAAATTATGAGAATCCTCACGAAGTTGAAGATGAACTGAAAGTTAATAAAGATAAGGAGGAAGGGGTGACTAAAGTCCGTCGAACCCCTAAACAACAAGAAAAAACAAGAATTATTTCTAATGCTCCTGTTCCTAACTGATTGACAAAGGATAACAAAGCATAAGCAAAAAAGGACATATTTGAACTTTTTAAGAAAGTTGAAGTAAATATCCCTTTGTTGGAAGCAATCAAACAAGTTCCAAGATATGCTAAATTCTTAAAGGAACTTTGCACCAACATAAGAAAATTACAGGATCATGAACGAGTAATGGTAAGCGATAATGTGTCGGCTGTTTTACAGAAAAGGCTACCACAAAAACAAAAGGACCCTAGAATGTTGACTATACCATGCATAATAGGAAGTGTACAAATTACAGGCTGTATGATTGACCTAGGAGCGTACATTAATGTGATGCCCTTATCAATTTTTCAATCCTTGAATTTAGTACATTTATAATCAACTAGGGTTGTAATTCAGCTCGCTGATAGGTCCGTCACATATGTTGTTGGAGTAGTAGAAGATGTCCTTGTGAAAGTTAATGATCTTGTCTTTCCGGCAGATTTTTACATTATTAAGACTGAAGATGGTCAAAACCATTCAACTCGTGCACCTATTTCATTAGGGAGACCATTCCTACGGACAGGTAACACTAAACTTGATGTTAGCACGGGAAAGCTGTGCATGGAATTTGATGGAGAGCTGATTGAAATTAATATTTACGAGACAATGACACATCCAAGTGATCAAGCATTTGCTGTGTGTTCGGTTAGCACCTCCATGTCCCTTGAAGAAGAATTATTTTATGCAGATGAGTTGACCTTTATGGAAACCATTAAAAAAATATAAAATTGATCAAGAATTTGATGAAAGGAATTATGATCATGACTTATCTTTTCTTGAAGATCAATTGCAACCGCAAGAACATGTCAAAATGCTTGAATTGCCTCAAGACCATGAAAAGATCAAACCATCAATTGAAACACCACCAACTTTAGAGCTGAAACCATTGCCAGCTCAGTTGAAATATGCTTATTTGGGTGATGATAACAAGTTACCAATTATTATTTCAAGCCAACTGATGGATGAGCAAGAAAAAGCTCTGGTGGATGTATTGAAAAAGCACAAAATGGTCATTGGATGGACTCTTGCTGACATTAAAGGAATTAGTCCTACTACTTGAATGCATAGAATTTTATTAGAGGACAATTTCAAACCATCCAGAGAACCGTAAAGGAGATTAAATCCTCCGATGATGGAGGTGGTGAAAAATAAAATTTTAAAATTGCTCAATGCTGGGGTAACTTATCCAATAACGGACAGCCGATGGGTAAGTCCGATACACATGGTGCCTAAGAAGTCAGGCTTAACGGTTGCTGAGAAAGACAATGCAGAAATAATTGCAACCTGAGTGCAAAGTGGCTGGAGAGTCTGCATTGATTACCGCAAATTAAATGCCGCCACGAGAAACGATCATTTTCCGTTGTCTTTTATGGACCAAATGCTAGAGAGGTTAGCAGGCCGTTCTCATTACTGTTTCGTAGACGGATATTCAGGTTATAACCAAATTGTGATAGCCCCTAAAGACCAAGAGAAAACAATATTTACTTATCCCTTTGGAACCTATGCTTACAGACGTATGCCCTTTGGCTTATGCAATGCACCTGCAACGTTCCAGAGGTTTTTAGTGTCAATATTTTCTGATTATATATCAGAAATAATAGAGGTCTTCATGGATGATTTTCCAATCTATGGAAATTCTTTTGACAATTGCCTGAGAAATCTAGAAAAAGTTTTGAAAAGATGTGTAGAAACGAATCTCGTTCTAAACTACGAAAAATACCATTTTATGGTAGAAAGACGTTTAGTTTTGGGACATGTTGTCTCCACGAAAGGGTTAGACGTCGACAAGGCCAAGGTTAAAGTTATCAAGTCTCTACCTTATCCCTCAAGCGTTAGAGAGATACGTGCACTCCTTGCACAAGCAAGTTTGTACAGGCGATTTATTAGAGATTTTTCCAAGATCGCAGATCTCCTGAATAAGCTGCTAAAGAAAGATACCGAATTTACATTCATTGAGGAATATAAAAAAGCTTACGAGATACTCAAAGAAAAGTTAATCTCAACTCCTATTATTCAACCTTCGGATTGGAATTATCCTTTAGAGATCATGTGTGATGCGAGTGACCGAGCCGTTGGTGCTGTCCTTGGACACAAAGTGGATTATGTTCCACATGTGATTTACTATGTATCAAGAACCCTTGATGAAGCTCAAATCAATTATACAACTATTGAAAAAGAGCTTTATTCAATTATTTTTGCCCTTGAAAAGTTCCGCTCCTATTTATTAGGGGCTAAAGTAGTTGTGTTCTCTCACCATGCTGCATTAAAGTATCTTCTGAAGAAGAAGGAATCAAAACCAAGATTATTGAGATGGATTCTTCTCTTTCAGGAATTTGATATTGAGATCAGAGATAAGTAAACTGCACAAAATCATGTCGCCGATCACTTATCAAAAATCATAAATCAGGATGAGTCAATTAGAATATCAGAATCATTTCCTGATGAGCATTTATATCATCTTCACGGTTATGTACCCTTGTATGCTGGCCTTGTAAATTTTCTGGTGATCAGGAAATTACCAAGTGATCTTCCAAGGCATCACAAAGAGAAGATTAAAAGTGATGCGAAGTACTACTCCTGGGAAGATCCGATTCTGCTTAAATTATTTGCAAATGGAGTGATAAGAAGATGCATTCCTGATCATGAGATCAAGTCAGTGATGAAGCACTGCCACTCCTATGATTATGGAGGTCATTTCGGAGTAAGGCGTACAGCTCACAAGATTTTGTCTTGTGGATTTTTCTAGCCATCTTTAAACAAAGATGTCTATGAGTACGTAAAGAGCTGTGAGCAATGTGAAAGGACTGAAAATATATCAAAGAAAGATGAAATGCCACAAAAATATGTGATGTCATGCAAAATTTTTGACATTTGGGGTATAGACTTCATGGGACCATTTCCAAATTATAAGGGTCACTCATATATATTGCTACTAGTTGATTATGTCTCGAAATGGGTAGAGGCCATACCTACACGAACTGATAACACCAAGGTGGTGGTTGAATTTGTTAGAAATTTTATTCTTAATAGATTTGGCGTACCTAGAGTCGTGATAAGCGATCGAGGAACCCACTTTTGCAACAAGGTTATGGACGTCCTGTTTAAGAAATATCATGTTAACCATAGGATCTCAACTGCCTATCTTCCGCAGACGAGAGAACAAGCTGAAGTATCCAATCGTGAGATTAAAAGGATCCTGGAGAAAATTGTCAATCCAAAGAGGAAGGATTGGAGAGATAAGCTAAATGACGCTCTTTGGGTGTATCTTATTGCATACAAGACTCCAATTGGAATGTCTCCTTACAGAATGCTGTATCGAAAACCCATCACCTGCCGATGGAAATTGAACATAAGACATGGTGGGCAATTAAAGAGCTTAACGTGAAATACAGAGACTATGTGAATATGAGAAAGCTCCAATTCTCGGAACTAGACGAGATTCGTCATGACGCATATGAAAATGCCGCTTTATATAAAGAAAAATTTTAGCAGACTTTATGACTAGAAAATTTCACGGAAAGACTTTAAGGAAGGAGATAAGGTTTTACTTTACAATTCTTGCTTAAGGTTATTTCCTGGAAAACTGAAATTAAGGTGGGAAGGACCATTCATTGTCAGAAAGGTCTTTAATCATAAAGCTGTTGAAATTCAAAGCGAGAACACGTCGAAGAATTTTAAAGTTAACGGTCATCGATTGAAACGTTACTTCGAACTTCAAGATTCAACGTGGTTTGATGAAATTCCCTTGGAAAGGATAAACTGCGTTTCATAGAAATAATACAACGTCATGGCTGTTAAGCCAACGATGTTAAACAAAGGCGCTTCTAGGGAGGCAACCCATGTTTAAATTTCTTTTGAATTCAATTTATTTCTGACGACTGTAAAAATCTTATAGTGATACACGACGTTAAACTCTTCTAATCGGTGATGCGAGTTATTTTAAAATTGACTTTGGAAGAGGAAATGAATGGCTAAAAAGCATTTTAAGCCATTCTTGAAGGAATTAAGACACTGAGCCTTGATTAAAACACGCCCGAGGCCTCATTTTTCATTTCTCCTTCAACCTCGGCCACGCCCTAACCTTTTTCCTCACATATCATCCTTCAAATTCTTCAATCAACTCGTGCGAATAAGTATTCCACACGTTCGCATCGACGAGAGGAATCCATTGATTGCACGCACACATCCTGAAACGTCTCAGATTCTGCGCCATTCAAGGTTTTTCTTTGAGAAAACCTAGGTATGAATCCGAAATCTCAACTCCAAATTCAACAATCTTGTGTTCTAAATTGATGTACGCATTGTGTAGAGTATGAATTCATAGTTGGATTGTTGAATTACACACTGAATTTGGCAGAACTCATGTCAATTTTTGTAGGGATTTTATCCAAAATGCCTCGTTCTAAATTTCTGCATTCCGATCGGGCGAGGGCACTTCAGCTGCAGCTGAGCACATCCTAATCCATATTCGCATGATTCTATATTCATTCCAGACGAGTATGAGGATCGTCATGGAGCGATTTCTCATAGAGTTATCCGCCAGACCAAATTTCTTCATTCTGGGGAGTTAGCCACACTCGGCCTTTGGACTGAGATTCTATACGCTGTTACACAGTTGGAGTGGCACCATACTCTTCTGGCTGGATGGTCTACGTATCCATCCTTAGTCCGTGAGGTTCTGAGTACTTGGACTAGCACAGTTGGTTAGGCTTCAGCTGACGATCCAGTTGAGGAGTACGTCACGTTCCAGCTGGGGAACGAGATGAGGCACCTGACCCTGACTGAGCTTTGCAGGATATATCATCTATGACCGGGAGGCTACCGGGAGTATGAGAGGGGGTATGCGCCTCATTTCTAGGAACTCTGGCAGCAATTGACATTGACTGGGGGATACAACCCCCGCAATAGCAAGAGTTCCTCTTTCAGAAACCCTATCTTACGCATTCTGCACTGGTTCCTGGCTTATACACTGTTGGCTAGCAAGAGTAGGCACGGAGCTGTTTCCCAGAAGGACCTATGTATTTTCTTTGTGCTGTAGCACAACCTAGTGTCTCGACAGCAGTATCCGTACCTTAGTACCGGGTACTAGCTGGTATAGAAGATTGAGTCGGTCGCTACAGACGGTCCTAGAGTGCCCATTCTCATTGGTGGGTTGCTTACCCCCCTTGCTGCGCATTTTGGCTATGACATGACAGCCGTTCCAGCCCTGACTGAGCAGACGAGAGGATCGTTTGGTATAGAGAGTCTGATGAGGATTGATATGATTTCTGTCGACCGTGGTATCTACTATTTTACCGCTAGAGCTCGTGAGGAGTCTTTATGCCTTCCACTTTCATCCTTTTCTCTCCGATTATTTTATCGGAGTAAATGGGGCTTTTCACTAGCTGCTGCAGATGATGACCAAGAATCTGGCGGTGACTCAACCATGGGTGAGCCTCAACAGCATCAATCACCTCTTTCACATCAGTCTCATTCTCATCATTCTACATCAGCTACACCTGCGTAGATCCCTGCACCTGAGCAGATACCGCCTATGGACTGATATATTGCTTATCATTCTATGCAGCGAGAGGCGACTGGTTTGCGAGCTGATGCAACATCTATGCAAACTCAATTGACTTCGATGCAGCAGAGCCAGGAAGACTTTCAGCGTCGTCTCTTCCATTATTTAGATAGCAGATTTCCACCACCTCCTCCTATGTGATTTTCCTTAGCTAGTCAGTCTAGTTTTATGAGTCTGTATTTTTATTCAGACTGTACTTTAGTTTAGCTTAGGGGAGGTTAGTCATTCCTGGACATTTTATTTATGCTTTTATTTTGAATCAGTTGTACTTTTTCAGAGATGTATGAATCTTTATGTTTTATGCATTCTCGTTCTATTTTATTACCTTAATTCTCTTAATGCCCGTCCTTTACGTTTAATCGAACCTAAGTAATGAATTCATTTCCATTCGATCATCACTTTTCATTCCTTCATTACTATTTATGCTTCTATGTATGTTTCGAGTAATTTCTCTCTTTCTTATTTACATTATGTGTGTGAGCGAGAGTGAGAGGGACTAATTTTTACTATCAAGTTGTTTTTGGTCAGATGTCAAACACTAACATGCCAAGTGAACAAGAACTCAACGTAGTAAGTTTTGCTAGATGGATCCAGGACATAGATGAGCCGATTGTTGACACACACAACCCAATGGTGGCTCCTCTACCTTGCAGTTTCAATATCTTGAAGAGTCACATAACTTAGCTTCAAGCCAACCAACAACTGATGATGGAGATGCTCCAAGAGATGAAGCTCGCACAGGAGTCCATAGCAGGTGAGGTCAATCATATTCTAGACCTACTCAAAAGAAAATAAAAAGATAGAAAAAAAGAAAAAAAAATTGCAAAGCAATATTTAGATGTGCTTTGTCCCTTATCTCGGCAATCAAAATTACCATCTATGGATAAAAGGAGGGACACAGTCTTCGATGATATATCTTAGAATAAAGAAAAGATACATACCAAGTAGAAAATCTAGACCTCCTTTGAGACCTTGGTGGCTTTGGGAATGATCTTATATAAGGAAGCAACGGAGTGAAAAAAAAGAAAAAAAAAAGGAGAGAATTTTGATTTGAGTTTTCGAAGTGTTTTGTTTTGCTACAACTCAAGAATCTGCTAGGTGTGAAAGACTATGAAAAAGGAATTATTTGAGGGATAGCTAAATGTGATGTGAATGGAGATTAAGGACAACTTTGTGATTAATATTCTTTCGACATGTGTTTAATGTTGATTTTAGGCAATCTGATTGCTTTGATGCTCGAGCTATAGAATTTTTAACTTTTGTTAGTTTGCTTCATTTCACATTTGTCTCTTTCTTTGAGTCTAGACTTTGCTTAGAGACAAGCAAAGGTTTAGCTTAGGGGAATTTGATGTGTATGAAAACACATATCTTTTCTTTATTCAAAATGTTTGTGTTATTCCTCTTGTATTGTCTATTTTATTTTTTTAGCGTCTTTTTGTCTTGGGATGTTGGTACTGCTGTGTTTCCATATTTTTGACAGATTGACGCGAAGTTTGGAGCAAAAATGAAGAAGGATGAAGAAAATGACAAAGTCATGGGCTCAAAAAGCCGGATTTCATGATTCATCATCGTTTCACGTGCCTGGAGAGTATGTACGGCAACTTTCATAGCGTTTATCCAGATTAGCATGTTTAGATGTGTTGTATAAGTTTCTAGAATTTTTGAACCTCGTTTGGTATTTTTTGTATTAGTTTTAAGGTAAACGGCACAGTGGTCACGGACGTTACAGCTGGTGTCGCGGGAAGGCCTGTGGTGGCGGGTGCGGCGTCGAAGGGTCGCGGGCACGACGCTTTATTTTAGTTAAATTCAGGATTTTTAGCCTATCGCGGGCGCGACTGACATGGTCACGGCCGCGACGTTGTTCCTGATGTAAAACATCAAATTTCATCCGTCGGATCGATCTGGTCTCGAACCCTCGCCTATAAATATGTGTCCTAAGGTAGTTCTAAGTAGAATGCAGAGGAGGTAACACTCAGGGATGGCAGAGACGATCAAGGAGAAGGAGAGACGCAAAGAGGACGAGCCTTGGAGAGAATTTTGAAGAGTTTTGATCCGCAAACGCATAAGAGTCCTTTGGACATTAGTTTGGAACGCTACGTGCGCTATAAAACCTTTGTTCTCCGTAGTTCAATCTCTGCAGAATGCTTGTTTACATTGCCATGTTTAATTCTATGCTTTAATCAATGCTTATGTGTGAGTAGTTCATTAGTAGGGATGTGTTGATTAGTTTTGATGACCTTAGATCATAAGATGTTGATTATAAGAATGAAATCAGAGATGCTTGATGATGAAATGATGCATGAAACCCGTTACAATTATCATATAACGTGTGTCTATTAGATTGATCACCTAATATACATAGGTTAAAGCTATAAATCGCGCTGAGTATTTTTGTTTAGTAGCTAATTGATATAATATGATTTAATCTAATTGTCATATACAATCAATGGTTTCATATGCATATAACATGATTAGAGTAAGGTAATTGCTATGATTGTTATGAATGTTAAGTTCTATGTTATGATTCAACTCTTGTGTTTAAATCATGTTTGAGCTAATTGAAATGATTTAGATCTCTTAAGTTAGTTTAACTATCCAAGCTAATTGGAAGTTACAAGCCAAGGAATGTAGTGAGTTAAGTCAAAATTCATTACAAACATTCTACATTAATCATTACGCCTAAAATCCAAAAACATCAATGATTGATCCAAGTGACTAAAAATGATTCAACCATCATCCCTAAATTTTTCTTAACCTAAGTAATCCACCTTACTATCTACCTTTATTTTATCTTCTTTTGATTAATTCGTTTCGTCTAGCTAATACCTTTCAAACAGTTTAAACCCCCCTCCCCCTCCCCCATTCCTTAGGATAGTAACTATTTTATTTTTGTTTAGTTGGACATTCGCGATTCCCTGTGGGTTCGACCCTTACTTCCACTACTGGATTAATTTTATATTCTTAGAGTGAAAGTGAGTGTATATAAATTTTAATTGCGCCTACGACAGCACGCGTCAATTGCTCCATCACTTCACTGGTTCCTTCATATTTCACCTCCTAAGTATCCAAAATCTCCTTGGCAATCTTGTAGATTAAGATTTGCTTGTATTCAGCACCAGCCAAGCCACATATGAGAATCTTCCTAGCTCTTCTATTCCTTTCCATCTTCTGAAAGTCTTCTGTATCCCATTCAGCTCTTGGTTTCTCAGCCATCTTTCCATTAGCATCCTTTTTCTCTATCTTCAGTGTTCCATTCTGGATGACCTCCCATAGATGCCAATTTTCTGATTGAATATGGATCTCCATCTTCTCCTTCCACAAATCATAGTAGGTTCCATCAAACAGTGGCGGCTTGTGCTCGATGCACCCTCCTTTCCAGTCTCTGTCAAACTCATCTTTGTCTTCTTAGGTAGTTAGCCTTTAAGAAGAACCTTCTCTGATACCAATTACTGGTTTGTAGAGGATACAAGAGAGAGGGGGCGGGGGGTGTGAATTGAGTAATTGAGTATCAAACGATTTTCGAACTCTTTTTCACTTTCTTGATGATGAAGGCCCGGGGTCTTTAGGAGGGCCTGTGTCTTTCTCAACCTGTTTGCTAGTTTGTATGTCACCAAGTGTTTTGTATGCTCGTTTGCTGAGTGAAAAGTATGAAGGCAGTAAAGAGAGAACGGACATAGTGTTTCTTCTTGTTTACATCTAGTACCCAGTGGGATTTTTGAGAACTTTGTACTATGATCTCGTTCACTAGTAGACACCATTCTCCCTCTCCTTTCCCAATCCACCAGATCAATGTCAAAGAATTCATGTATCACCAATAACCTGGTAACATAGACAACGCCAATTACAACCTGTACCAATCCCCCAGATGTCAGCCTAAGTACACCCTCTTTTACCCCGGATTAAGTCTTACCACCGCTAGTTCCTATCCTTCGTGATATCATTCTTGCACCCTTAGCTTCAATCCATGGTAACTACACCTCGTCCTTCTCTGGTCCTTAGTCTCCCAGATTGCACTCATTGCAAATGACACCCTTGTCTGCAACAAAGCCTCGGACTTCCTCTGGTTTGGTTATCTTGAACCAAGAAAGTTTTTTTGATTAACTCTGTAGTCAATTAGCAATAGCAGCTTTGTGTGTTTGTTGTGTGTCAACTCCAAAACATCAATGAATCGTCGTTTTTGGCTCGAGGATATTTGTGTAGTTGGATTGAACTTTAATGGATGGCTATTTGATTCTTGTTCTTCAATTGCAATATGATGTGAAGGTTGTGTAGGAATCAATATATTTGCTTCTTGGTGATGATCTACCTTTTATAGAACTTCAAGAATGAGCAAACTTGGATCTCCATCTTCATTTGGATAGCAATCAGATCTTCTTTCCATACTTAGGCCTCCAAAACTTTTCATACCTACAAGCTATCCAAAATCGATTTTGTAACAAAATATTCGAATTTTGGTTAATATATTGTTTGTCCATATATAAGACTTTCAAAATAAACAATAAAGACTTAACAAACGAAGCATAATTATCAAAACAGGGATTTTCTATGTGTATGTCATATTTATGGAAACAGGGGAAGGCCTTGGCCTCGCATGCACCTATCTCTATTCTGATACCAGCGGGGAAGGCTTGGGTCTTCCAGTGCTTTTCTAACCACGTATATTCAAGATCAATTTATTCAATCAGTGTCATTATCAGAACATATGAACTCGACAAAATCCATTTAGCAGCATCACAAGAACAAACAGATACAGTCGTAAGTTACGTATCACTTGCTATAGATTCATCGACAATACTTGCTGAATCAACTCTGTATTCGTCGAAGGGCTTCTTTGGATTTCTCTTCTTCTCTAATGCAAAACAATCAGACTTAAAGTGACCTTTCTTATTGCATTAAAAACACTCCACCTTACAAAGATCTTTAGAGTTATGATACATAGATTGAACTCTAGAATTACCATGGTTCCTGCCTCTTTCGAATATACTTTGGGGGCTTCCCCGTATCACAAGGTCATTGGTCTTGTTACCACTGGAGCTGTCAGTCAATTTCTGATGCATTTGTGCAGAGTTAAAACCCGACTCTTATTCAAGATTAGCACTGGTTCTTCATCAATTATTTTCTATTCATGATTATCAAGTCATTGATTATCTTGTTGAATACATCAAGATGCTCAGAAACAAGATTGCCTTGCTATATTTTTATGGTGTAAAGTCGTCTCTTAAGAAAGAGTAATAAGACTCTTATTGAGAGATATAACGTCTCCAATTTCGTCCATAAACTGACTGTTGTATCCTCATATACCACCTCACGAAGCACTTCGTCAGACAAAGAAAGCAAAATAGGATTGCGGTCTTTCTATTCTATTTCATTAATATTAGCCTCGAAACTCTCCCAGGGTAAACGCCATCAAGGACATGGCTGGTTCCAACCTAAAAAAAAGAGTTTTCATCTTGATGCGCCATAGACCAAATTTTTTTGTCTACGTCAAAAGGAGAGATTGAACTTAAGTGAACTCATATTGCAATTATCGACTCTGATACCACTTATTATGGAAAAGAGTATAATAACTAGGTAATATGAGTATGCAAATAACAAAGGAGAAAGAGACGTAACATCAAATTCACGATGAAACCCCGTAAATACGAATTATACCTCGGAAAAAGTTCTAATATGATTTTCTTACAAGTTATAGCACCACAAGTTGGTCTTGCACTAATAATATTACGTCACAAACAACAAGGAGAAGTATCGAAAACTACCGAAGAGCGCGTCATATTCTCTTACATGGTCAGCACACAGTTCCGAAAACTACCGAAGCGATCAGAAAAAGAGTTCATAGATGAAGAGAAGTATCGACATCCGACGCATCATCATCCGACTTCTTGTTACAATCGACGAAGGGAAGACTAGTCTTCTTCATCCCAAACCCTCCAACATTCTTATTGTTCTTCATTGTTGAGATCGGGACAAGTGAAAGACGAAACCTATCATTATGGTCACCATCATCAACGACAGGCCGAGGGGAAGGGTGATTCGCCGTGGGCATCATCAGCTCAGGGTGAAAGAAGAACTTCAGAGGATCACGATATTTCATGGAAGAAGCAACTACATGATGAGGGCTATCACCATTACTATTACAAGTAGCAATACTACTAGTATGGAAAGACTTGCTCTCTTCTTCGGCCTCAAAGAACATTCTCAATAGTCCCCTTTTCTCTCTCATTTCCTTTTCCTTTTGAAGTTGTTTAAATCTCTCTTGTAACAAGAAAATGGAAGAGTGAATCACACCATCTTGATGCATATCATCTCTACCCATTTCAAGAAATCTATGCGGTTTGAGATAGACTTTAAAACATATATAACCATGGAAACATCAAAGGGTACCAAAAGAGATCTCGATTTGGGTATTTATAAGGGTAAAGTGACTTACAATTTCTGTTTTTGTTTTTTTAATGAATAATGTGCATGTAGGATGACACTCTGATGAATGGAATCATTATAGGTTGTGAAAAATGCCAAGAGGATGAGGTTAAGTGGTCAACCTTTTGTGTGCTTTTTTGAGTTTTTTGCTTTCATTCTTTTTGAGAAGATAGTGGTTGCTTGGTTCAAGGAGAAGAGTACAAGAGAATGTTTGGAACCTGTATATTGGAATGGTGTGCTTGGAAGGAGAATAATATGCTTCGTGTGTGTGGCTTGTAATCATGGTTTTGTCAATTAATTGTAACATATTTTAAGGTTTATCTTGCAATGTTAGCTTTGTGATAATAATTTTTACTTTAGTAATATGATAAGGAGTTGGACATCTTCTGATCATATAAAAAAACAATTTCTTAATTATCATAATGTAACATGAAAAGACGTACATTTCGTCGGTATTTGACTTGGACCAACTAATACTAGTAATCTACATTTGATTGGAACTTCTGAATCAGCTTTATGTTTGATTATGATTAGTGCAAGTGCCTAACTTTGTCTCTCAAAAATGAAATCGTTTCTTATCTCTCTTTTTGGGAGAAAGAGGGAGCGCTGTGGGTGTGCCTTTTGCTCTTTTGTCTTTGGGCGTTTGGGACTATTGTACAATGACAATGTGCTTAATGTTGAGGTTGCAGTTAGTCACTATATTTCTTATATTATCCACTCTGTTATCTCCCAATATATATTCCCAACTTATTTGACTCTTCCAATGCAGCTTAAATCAGTGCATTATTCTTTTTGTCCATGCTATTTTGATTTCGTCAACAAGATACAACTATGTCAGCAAGTATTACAAAGGATCAGCATCTCTTTGTTTAAATCTAAGTAGAGGTTTATCCATCTTAGTTCAAATGTTCAGCTATCGTATGACTGCACCTAGCTTCTCAATGGACTGCCATTTTTGCCCTATGTAAGATAACTATAATTTACTATGATTAGAAAGAAGACAATACAACAACAACAACAAATCAAGTCTTTATCCCATCGAGTGGGGTCTACTACATGAATACGACGCCGTCATTCCAATCTGTCATTTACATCATCTTCTGTAAGATTATGATAAACCATATCATACTTCAAGATTTCTCTCATGATCTTTTTAAATCTCCCTCGTCCTTTCTTGACATGTGCTAACGCACAAACTTCACATCTCATAATAGAAGTTGTGGCTAATTTGCGTTTCACATGACCATACCATCTTAGTCGTGACTCCTTAATCTTATCTTCTATTAAAGCCACACCCACTTTCTTTCTGATAACTTCATTTCGTATCCTATCTATTCTTGTATATCCACACATCCACGTTAATATTTTCATCTCGTTTACACTTATCTTTTGTACATGCAGCCATTTAATTACGCAACATTTTGACCCATACGGCATCGTTGGTCGAATAACTGTCTTCTAAAACTTTTCTTTTAACTTGACAGGTACTTTAAGATCACATAACACCCCTGAAGCGTCTTTCCCTTTCAGCCAACCTGTTTTAATCCTATGATCAATATTTACATCAATTCCTCGATTATTATGTAGCATCGTACCTAAATATCTGAAAGAATCCGTTTTAGGGAGAGACTTTATTCCCAACAATACATTCTCACTATTTGTTTGATTACTCTCATTAAAGACACATTTAATATACTCTGTTTTGTTTCTACTGATCTTTAACCCTTTACTTTTCAACGTCTTCCTCTAAATCTCAAGTTTTTCATTCACCATTCTTTCGTATCATCCACCAGAGTAATACAATCAGCGAAAAATAAACACCATGGTACTTCATCTTGTATATGCCCAGTGAGATCATCCATTATTAAGGAGAAAAGGTATGGGCTTAAAGTTGATCCTTGATGTAAACCCACTTTAATAAAACAAACAATCTTTTAACTAACATGGGTTCGCACACATGTAACAGCTTTGTGATTCGGAAAGAAGACAATAACCTCAACAAAATCAAGGGTTAGAATTGATTGGGAAAATAGTGACACACGATTCAAAGTTATTACAAGTTCTATAGCACGGAGCTTTTCTGGTCTCCGAAGAAGGAGGGATCACTATGAACTGAATTTATCTTCAACAGATGAATATAGAATTGAAAAAGGTGTCTTGTACCAACTGTGGAGAGTAGTTCAAGTGTCTAATCATGCTTTGTACTCTGTAAGGTTTTGAAGCCATGGAATAATGTTGGATGAACTTGATCAGATTTTTCAATAGCAGAACTACAGAAAAACTAAAATAGATTAGCATGCCTTTGTCATTATTCAATCCATTTCGTAACAGTTGATCCAAATGTATTGTATATTAACCTACCATTTATAGAAAGGGTTTGGCGACGTTGGTTTAAAACAACAGTGGCGCTACAGCAACTATTGCCCAAAACACTAGCTACTACCTAGTGTCGTGAAACTTACTGACTAGTGTTTTAGCCTTTAAGACACAACCAATTGGATAGTACATAGAGCACCAGTTACTAAGCTTCGCAACACAAGTGGATAATACATGTACGGTTAACTCTATTGGATCACTAGTGACTTCATCGACTACTTGCAACAGCTTTAAAAAATTATGCAGTTGTGAAAAACAATTACAATATAGAGATCAGAAGTCGAGTATTCTATGTACCACATTGAAAAGTTCGTATTCATCACACTAAGTTTGGAATTGCTAACAATCAGCCACAAACATGTAAACTTTACATGATCACATCCATGAACGGAACACCAGATCGATTTGAACTTCTCTATTTGGTGTACAGATTGATTCCATTCTCATGTCCTCCACCACTTCTCTCTCCCTATCTTTATGTCTCTCTCACCCAGAAAAGGCTAGGGAGGAAAAGGCCAAACGCATATTAGAAAGAGGGAATAATCTAAAGGAGCCAAATCATGCATGCAACAGAAACTAATTGGTGGGTGTGTGTAATGTGTTTGCTGCAAAAGAAACCAACCAACATTCTTTTCTTCTCTCTCTAATGTACAAAATTAATATGTGTATATCAAATTTGTCTTGGCTTCCTTGGCTTGGTGTGGCATGCTTACATGAAAGCTGCAGATGCCGCAAGGAAACTAAAGATACTAATGTTCATTCATAATATATATTGATAGGGAAAATGAAGAATTAGAGGTGCATTTAGATTAGTATATGGGTTAGAGTAATCGTATAACTCTTTCAAGTATTTGAGCACTAACTCGTGTTGAATGCTATTTTCTTATTCATACAAACGATTTTGAATACGTTGATCGTCTTTATAAAAACAACATAACCCGTTCTAGTCATGCACTATATTATTTTATAGATAGAATTTGAAGCTTTTCTTAAGGATTTCAACATTTTATATAAATTGATCTATAGTTTTAAGTCATATCTATACTGCTACCTTCATTCCATAATTCTTACAACACACACATATTTTATACTTTTCTATACATCTGAATACAAGTCTCGTTTTCATATCAAATTACGTTCGTTCGTCTCGCAACATGTATTAGATTGAAGTACGTAACTTACACAATTATTGATGTTTCACCATAAATTTATAAAAAACACTAAATTTAATCGTCATTACACATATCACACTTTATATCGATACGCGTGCCACATTAATCCATTGCAAGAATTGTGGGAAGCTGGGAGTATATAGTAAGCGAAAGCAATCTAGGGTGTCCTCCTATCGGATCCTTTTTTGATTTGACCATTCAATTTTATTAAATGAAATCTGATGATGGATCTTATTGATAGGACTATTAGTTTATTCGTTTATTTTATTTTCTGATCAAAATTATCTTTATGTCAATATAAGATGTTGTAAATATTTGGGTTTGTTGCAAATTTTTCAAATATGTATTTGGAGAATTGTTTAGGAGAGAATTCCCTCGAAGCATCATTTGAAAGAATTTATTCTAAGGAGATACCATCAAAGATTCATAATTCTTGTGAGATCCTAAATTATTCAAATTGTCCACATTATCCTCTACTCCCATTGTTTCTCTCTTCTATTTCATTCTCAACTTCGCTCTCTGGCTATGCCGATGGCTAAGACGATTCTCCCGTTGCAGGATCAGACCAAGATCAAGATCCATTTCATCCAAATCTCGACATTCCATCCCTTTCCTCCTCATCACTAGCATCTCTCCACCGTCGATTTCGCTACAGAATCACCCAATGAATTCCTAACTAATACACGGTTGTGGTTTTTCGATCACAAAACAGTGTTTCTTGGATACGTGTTGTGTTTTGATTCATAATTTAGATTTCGAGTGAGGTTGAACGATATCTATCTTTTTGATTTATAGTTGGTTGATGTGCTTCCGTGTCTATATCGTTTACCTTGTGTGATTTTGGTTGCTTAGGTTGTTGATCGTCGAGTTGAAATCAAAATCAAGGCTTCATTGATTGGTTCAGTTTTGTTGGTTGATTGTGGTTGGGTGTCGATACTATTTCGAAAGTGCTTTCTTGTTGAAGTTGACATTGAATTGAAATAATTTGTTGTTGGGGAGTAAAAAAACTTGTACGCTTCTGCAAACAGAAGAACTAGTACACTTTAACCAAAACTAGTATGCCTAAACAAAAAATAGTACGTCTATTCAAATTGAAAAATAAGTATACATAAAAAAAACTAGTACGTCTATGCAAATTGAAAAACTAGTATGCCTAAAAAAATAGTAATAAATCAATGCAAATTGAAAAGGTAGTATGTCTTGAAAAAAATACAAATACGTCTTCAAAAAATCTAGTACGTCCATACAAAATCTAATATACATATGCAGCAAAATCTAATACATTAAATTTGATTTGTTTCAGGCATAATGGTACTAGTTTCAGGCATACTAGTACTATTTTTCAATCGTACTAGTATGCCTATGCAAAAACTAGTATGCCTATTCAAAATCTAATACGTCTATGCAAAATCTAGTATGGGTGTGCAAAATTTTGTATGTCAAATTATGTTTCTTTCAAACGTACTAGTTTCAGGCATACCAGTACGTCCATGCAAAATCTAATGCGTCAAAATTTATTTCACAAGTAAAGGATAATAACCATACGTGGTTTACAAGACATACGAGGAAGACGTATTGGTATCCCTGTGAAAAACTAGTAGGTCAATGAAAAATGGTAAAATCTAGCTAGTACGTCTTTGAGACTAACAGATTCATAAAATAATTTACTGCAAGAATCAGAAAAAAACTAAGTCCTTTGAGTGACCACAACATTCAACCAGATTCAAAATCAATACTTTCACAAAGCTCCATTGTAATCCAATACAAATACAAAACAATTACAAAAATAGAATCAAAAACCATGTTTTATTCTCCATCATAAAGTATCCGATCCCATCATCTCAAACCAAACAAAGCAGAACACTCAAATTTCAACACCTGATCCCGTTTCGCCTCTCAGAATCAATCTATCTGGGTAGGGTGAAATCAAATTCACGGGCATAATCAATATAATCAAGGACTCATTTAGAACAAACATACATCAAAGTCACAAAAACCAAAAAAAAAAAAAAAAAGAGTCAAAACTCGAGAAAATATGGGGAAACAACGGTGTCCAGTGAGAGCTCTTCGTTGTCGATGCAATGAGGTATGAGGATGAGAGAGAAGAGATCTATGCTGAAGTGGTTGGTTTGTGTCCGCAAAGGAATTCGAAGGCGCTGAAATTGGAATTAGGATCGCGAGTTTTTTCAAAGGCGTTGATGATGATCGACCATGTAGAGAGAAAGAAAACAAAAGAAAACAATTGGATAATAAAGAAAAGGACATATTAGAAAAGACTAGGTGTTTTTTTACAAAAGTGCTACCTTTTGGTAATAAAGTTTCCTTGTTGGTATCTCTTTAAAAACAAGTCTCCAAAATGATATCCATGGGAATTTTCACATTGTTTATTTATAATTTTTTTTTTGCCTCGTGCAATAATGTAGGGGTTGCAAAACAAGTGGAATACTATATATGCATTGTTTACATAGTATTCCATTGGAAGCTTCTGAATTTGTTCATAACAGAAGCAACATAATCAGGTTTTTATCATACATAATTTTATTAATAAAATTTGGTGGTAATCTTAAGGATTTCAACATTCTATCAGATTGTTCATTAAATGTTTTTAAAACTGGGTTACTATCCAAACATAATATAATTCGCATAGTATCATGGCCAATTCATTTCCCCCACCACTCCCTCTCTCTAGAGAACTTCTCTCCGTAGAATCCTCCCCACTCCCACACCCATGACCTCAGGTAAGAAGAAGAGGAGAGCGGCTGTTGCCTCCACCGTCCTTACTGTTGGTGGCCGGAAAACCAGATCCACCACAGCCTCCACATCTTCTACACACCCAACCACAAGATCCCCTTCCCTTAGCACCAAAAACCACCCAACAAAACAACCTCCCCCGAATCAGCCGCAGTCAGCACGTGAGGTGGTCGACCCTTGGCTGTTTCCACCGCCCGTCATCGTTGCACTGACTGCTCCGGACACTCCAGAATTTGCAGCTGTTATACGATATATCAAACTTCCAGAGGAGAGCTTGGCTGATTCAGGAATCGCTGCGCAAAGGAGAACGGCACAAATCCCCGATATCGTGGTCTCTGCACCGAATGAGGAACACGAAATTGATGGTGAATTTGATGAAATTGAGCGTCCAACAGTCGAAGATGTAATTTGCTTGTCTCCTATTAGCCGCTTGAGAACGAGATCCCGGAGTAGATCCACACCCCGCCATCGAGCTGAGGCGGGCAGTCCCCATCACCCAGCTCTTGAGACTGGTTTAGCTACTAGATCTGGTTCTGGATCTAGACCCACAGAGGCGAGGGAGGACGGCGCTATGGATACTGTTCGCTTTCCGGTAACGAAGGACGATCTGAGGTCATGTGAACATGGAGCTGAGCTTGGGTTGAAGGATGCATCTGGTTCAGTGCCTGCGGAGGTTGAGGCTGCAGAGGCAAGGAATCCATATGGAGGTTTTGCTGACTTATCCCCATTCGGCCAGCGTTGTTCTGGTCAGCAGCCCGCCATGGAGAAACCAGCTGAGGACAGCAGCCAGCCATCCCTGGTAAGCAAGATCCAGCTTTTAGAAAATACTTTGGCTGAAAAGGACAATGTGATGCAATCTTTGAGGAATCAACTGGAGTCGTTTAAAAGGAAAAGAACTGAACTTGCTGATAGGAATGGGTATGCAAGGAGAGGCGAGGCCAGTTCAGAAAATCCCTCGATGTACAGGACCGTACAACCTATACAAAGGCGGGCACATCAAGTGCTCGATGTAATGCCTCAAAGAGAAACTGGGAACGTTCCACGTTCGAATCAAGCGCGTAGGATGGTGGACCCTGATCGCTCGTATGCTGCAATGCTGAACTCAAATCCTTTGGGCAAGAAGCTTGACCTTGCGTTTGTGCCATCGAAAGTTGTTGATGGGGAAGTCATTGTCGAACCACGCAAGGAAACAATACAAGCTGCTCAGAGTAAATGGGGAGACTGCAATGTTGGGTATTTTATTGGCAAGCCGTTGTATTTTAAAGCTGTCGAGGATGTGGCTAGAATGGTTTGGGGATCCTATGGTCTTAGGGCATAACGGCAGATGGCTCGGGGCTGTTTTATTTTTGAATTCCTGATGCAGAGGCTCGGCGTTGTATTGTTGATCATAGGGTGTAGCTTATGCATAACCATCCTTTGGTAGTGCAACAGTGGGAGCCAAGCGTTACAACGTGCAAAAGGGTTCTTGATTGGGTTCCGGTGTGGGTGAAATTTTTTAACCTTCCATTGTCGATGTGGTCTGGTGAGGGTCTCAGTGAGGTGGCTAGTGCTATTGGTAGGCCGCTGTTTGCTGACTCTATGACGGAGCAGATCACGAAGTTGGGTTTCGCACGTATTTGTGTTGAAATGCAAGCAGTGTAGCCCTTTGTTGAGAAGATCAAGTTGTGTATTGAGGATCACATGCATGAGATCGTTGTCGAGTATGAATGGAGGCCATCGAGATGCCCAGAATGCAAAGTGTTTGGGCATGCCAACTGCAAGGATCCGAATTTAAAGACAAGTGGAAACAGTGGCGGATAGCTTCCTACGCCTGTAAATGGGAGAAGGAGACGTCGTAACCGAAACAGATCAGTTTGGGTTGAGAAACCGACTCAGAACGGGGATATGCTCAAGCTGTCAATGACATGGCTGTTCAGGTTGGCTGCTCAGAACGGAATTCCCCAGCTCTGCCCACTATAGATGAATCAAATAGGTTTGCAAGCTTGGCTGCTGAACCAGTGGAGGAGGATTTGACCTTAGCATTATATGCCTCCCTGCGTGCTGAAGACCTTCCTACGGAGTCGTAGATACAGGAAATGACAAAGGCAAGCAGGGCTCGTGGACCACCTGTTGGGAAAACTGTTAGTCCAAAGCCATCGCCGCTGTGTCTCTCTCGAAGTAGTGAGTTGTCGCAGGATGAAATCGTTCCGGAGTCCTTGGCATCGGACGATGTTCCATTAACTCTTTTGGACGAACCCCTGGGGTTATTGATGGGTGGTGCGCATCATGAGCTGAGCCGCCCAGCTAGTGATAGGCAGCAATGAGCCTTCGGGCAAGCACTACACATTCTTCTTCCCTATTTTCTGTTCTATGATTGGTGGATGTTGGAATATTCGGGGACTTGGTCACGCAAGCAGACGAGCTGAGGTGCGGCATCTTACTTTCTCTCGTAAACTAAAACTGTTTGGCATATTGGAATCAAAGGTAGTGGACAACGAGTTAACCCAAGTAATGTCCAATCTACTTCCGGGTTGGAATTTTGATGCAATTTTCTCACAGTCACGACGAGGGAGGATCATATGGTGTTGGGACCCTAAGGAGGTTGGTTTTGATGTGTGAAAATGTCTGAACAGGCTGTTCATGGTCGTATCACCTGTTTAACGAGTCAGAAAACCTTTATGCTACCTTTTATGTATGCTCTGCATTCCTTTGTATCTCGCAGGCCCTTGTGGACAGATTTGATTCGGCTGAGCTCTGCATTTGTCTCGTTGCCTTGGGTCGTGCTGGGTGATTTCAATGCAATTCTTGATGAGTGTGATCGAAGAGGTGGTACTGAGCTCTGGATACCGGCATTTGATGACCTGAAAAACTGTGTTACAATGGCTGAGCTTCAGGATCTTCATTTCTCTGGATGCCGCTTCACTTGGTCCAATAGGGCAGCTGGATCTGATGCGTGTCAAAGGAAGATTGATAGAATCCTCGTGAACCAGAAATGGCTTGCAAAATTCTCTTTTTCAGAGGATATTTTCTTGACGTCGGGCATCTCTGATCATTCACCAATGGTACTCAAGATTATGAACTGTCCGCGCCTGAAAATTCCTTTCCGCTTCTTCAACATGAGGGGAACACATCCGCAGTTTTTGAATACAGTTAGGTCTGCTTGGGACATCACTGTATCTGGATGTGCGATGTTTTGTTTGGTCAAAAAGCTACGAAATGTGAAGCAGGCCCTCCGTGAACTGAACAGGCAGCAATTTAGTGACATCTCTGGAAGGGTACAGGCAGCTCGTCAACAACTTGAGGAGGTCCAAATAGATTTGATGGATAGACCCGGGGATGAAGAGCTGGTGCTGCAGGAACAAGAACTAGCCAAACAGTATGCAGATTTACGAGTATGTGAGGAGAGTTTCTATCGACAGAAAGCTCGTATCCAATGGTTGAAACAGGGGGACGGGAACATAAGCTTTTTCCACCGCTACGTCAAGGCACGGGAAAAACGGAATAGGCTATCATCGATCGATGATGGGCAGGGGCAGATTCTGGAAGAAAGGCATGAGGTGGAGAACCATGTTATTGGGTACTTTAAGAATCTGTTGGCGGCAAGAGAAGACACAGAAGACAGTGATATTCAGCTGTGGCAGTTTGTGCATCGAACCCTCTCTGATGAACAATCCCAGATTCTGGAACGAGATGTAACAGCAGACGAGGTGCGAGCTACAATGTTTGCACTGCCTTCAAACAAAACGCTGGGGCCCAATGGGTTTAATGCTGAATTTTTCAGGTTGGCATGGGAGATTGTGGGGGATGACACCACAAAGGCTGTGCTCGAGTTCTTCGCCTCAGGGAGATTGTTGCAGGAAGTGAATGCCATGACAACTGCACTGTTGCCTAAGGTTGAGAACGCATTGATGATAAAGGATTTCCGACCTATATCGTGCTATAACACGGTATATAAATGCATCTCAAAGATTATCGCGAATTGATTATCCGAGCTGCTGCCCACTCTGATCCGTCCTTTCCAAGGTGCATTTGTGAAGGGAAGACGTATTATTGACAACATCTTGCTGGTTCAAGAAATAATAAAGGATTATCATCTCGAACCATACCTCCCGAGGTGTACAGTCAAGGTGGATCTAACCAAGGCATACGACTCGTTGAGTTGGAGCCTCTTACGCCGATGTTTGGAAGCATTTGCAGTACCAGCGAGAATGCTTGATTGGATGATGGCATGAGTAACGACACCACGATTCTCAATTAGCATTAATAGGGAACTAAAGGGCTACTTCGAGAGCGGGCGAGGACTACATCAAGGCGACCCTTTGTAGCCATACTTATTTATTCTTGCCATGGAAATCTTCTCCTGAATTTTGACATCTAAGGCGAAGGAGGACAATTTTAAATTTCATTGGCGGTGTAAGAAAGTGGAGATCTCACACTTATTCTTTGCAGATGATGTCATGATGTTCTCGGAAGGCACGGTACAAATGGCAACACTTTTGAGGGATGGTTTGAGGTTGTTTGCTGCGCTTTCAGGACTGTCTCCGAACGCCTCCAAAAGTCAGATTTTTGTTGCCGGAAATGATGAACAGCGTGATTGGGGTTTCGAGAACTACAACAGGTTTGGGGTTTCGAGAAGGGCCAACTGCCGGTCCGCTACTAAGGGGTGCCGATTATCTCCACTAGCCTCAAAAGGCGTGATTGTGTTGTTTGGTGGAAAGGATTATGAACAGGGCACGCCTTTATGCTTGCCGCTTATTATCCTTTGCTGGACGTGCACAATTAATCCGCTCGGTTTTACAGGCCATACATGTATTCTGGACTGGTGTCTTTATTCTTCCAAAGACTATTGCGCAGGATATTGAGTCCATACTCCGATGCTTTCTTTGGAAAGGCCCATCCCTTGCTATCGGCGGATCCAAGGTATCCTGGCTGGATGTATGTGTACCAAAAGAAGAAGGTGGACTTGGCATTCGAAGAGTGCAGGAGTGGAATTCAGCAGCGATTATCAAGCATATATGGCATATCCACTGTGACGAGGCTTCGCTTTAGGTTCGTTGGGTAAAGGCGAATTTAATAGGCTCAAAGAATTTCTGGCATATGAAAATCCCGAAGAGGGCATCGTGGTCCTGGCTAAAGATACTCCAGCATCGGGAAAGGGTGCAGCATCAGTTTCGTTGGCAAGTTGGTAATGGCCGTAACATAGCACTGTGGTACGATAATTGGGCCTCGGTGGGCCCCCTTTATCTCCTGCTATCAGACGAGGCTATCTATTCCACAGGCATTCCAAGGAACGCGACTCTGGACGTGTGTATTGATGGGGGATCATGCCGTATTCCACTGGAGTTAGCAAGGCTGATTGATGTGGGCAATTTGCCCACCATTCGTGGTGGCTTGGACTCCTGCTCATGGTTACCGGCATCGAATGGCATGTTTTCTACTTCATCGGCTTGGGAATTATTTCGGGTTAAGCGACCAATTGTCAGTTGGAGTAGGTTAGTTTGGTTTACTGGCTGTATTCCAAGACATTCCTTTATTAGTTGGGTGGCATTAAAAGAAACGCTGCGCAAATCACACATTGATGTGTATGAAATCACATTCCTTTATTGGTTGTGCAATTTTTTTTCAAGCTATATTATTAAAGACTATTGATGTGTATGAAATCACACATCATTTCTTTATTCTAAATGTTTGTTTTTATTCCCTTTGAATTGTCTAAATTGCATTTTTAGTGTCGTTTTGCCTTGGAATGTTGGTACTGCTGTGTGTTGATATTTTATGGCAGATTGGCGTGGAATTTGAAGCAAAAATGAAGAAGAATCAAGACAATGGAAATCCACGAACTCGAAAAAGCTACGTTTCACGTTTCATCACCGTTTGACGTGCTTCAAGAGTTATTTCGGCAAACATTCACCATGATTAGCTAGATTTATGTGTTTAGATGCTATCTATAAGTTTTGGGAATTTTTGGACGCTGGTTGCTATTTTTAGTTTTAGTTTTAGGATAACACAGTGTTGATGTCGCGGGCACGATGCCCTGTCGTGAGTAGAACATCGTCGCGGACGCGACACTATGCGTCGTGGGTGCGACGCTGCATTTCCCAGGAATCCAGGTTTTTATCCTGTCACGGGCGCGATGAGATCCCAGATGCAAGATGTTGAGTTTCGTCCCTCCGATCAATTCTGTTACGCTCCTATGCCTATATAAACCCTTCCTAGGGTTGAATGAACAAGAGATTTTCGGCAAAGAAAGAGCTTGGAGACGGCAGAGATGGTGGAGGAGAAGAAAGACGACGCAAAGAAGGGTTTTTGGAGAGGAATTCAACGCGCTTTAAATCCAAACGCTTAGGATATTCGTCGGATTCGTTTTGGAACACATTTGAACACTGCATAGCTTCTGTCTTTTGTTTTCAACTTGACCAAAATGTTTTCATACCTTGTTTTAATCAATTCCATGCTTTGTTTGTTGAATATGCATGAGTAGTTTGCTCGTAGGGATGCGTTGATGAGTTTAGAATGTTTAGATCATGAGATATTGAACCTTTAAACTATAAACCATAAGTGTGTTGATGTCTAAATGACGCATGAAACCTATTAGAATCATTATATGACATATGTATGATGGATTGATCACCTAATTACATATGTTGATGCTATAAGTTATGCTAAATGATTTAGTTAAGTAGCTAATTGATACAATATTATTTAAGCTAATTGTCATATACAATCAATGGTTGATAATGCATGTAACATGAGTAGTTTAAGCTAATTGCTATGAAT
>JAOVYX010015110.1:0-29216 GCA_035668315.1 Drosera spatulata
TTGAAGAGATTTGAGTTGTTTTTATGGTGTTTCAATCCTTTACATGTGTTTTTGAGTGTTTTAAAGTCATTTCAAGGCTTTTGTTTCTTAATTTCTTGCATTTTCAAGTTATTTGAGGTTGTTTTGTTGTGCTTTTATCCTTTTCTTGTGGTTTTGAGTCTTTTAAGCTGATTTCAAGGCTCTTTTCGTAGTTTCTTGAATTTTCAAGTTATTTGGGTTTGTTTAGTGGAGTTTTTAGCCTTTTCTTGTAGTTTTGAGTGTTTTATGATCATTTCAAGGGTCTTTTTATAGTTTTATGTGTTTTCAAGTTATTTGAGTTGTTTTTATGGTGTTTTTAACCCTTTTCAAGTGTTTTTAACCCTTTTCAAGGTCATTTCAATGCGCTTCTAACAATTTTCAAGTTATTTGAGGTTGTTTTATGGTGTTTTTTAGCCTTTTCATTTGTTCATGTGCGTTTTGAAGTGAATGGAGTTGTTCTTATGGTGTTTTTATCCTTTTTAAAGTGTTCTAGAGTGTTTTAAGCTCATTTGAAGGCACTTTTGATAGATTCTGGCGTTTTCAAGTTATTTAAGGATATTTCATGGTGTTATTGAGTGTTTTCAGCTCATTTCAATGCTCTTTTCCAAATTTTCAATTTGTCTGAGGTTGTTCTGGTGTTTTTAGCCCTTTCATGAGTTTTTGAGTGTTTTAATGTCATTCAAAGGCTCTTTTCGTTGTTTTGTGAGTTTTCAAGTTATTTGAGGTTGTTTTGCGGAGTTTTTTGCCCTTTCATGTGTTTTTGAGTGTTTTGAGCTCATTTCAAGGCTCTTTTCGTAATTTCTTGGGTTTTGAAGTTATTTGAGGTTGTTTTATGGTGTTTTTTTTTTTTATCACTTTTCATTCGTTTTTGTGCGTTTTAATGTGAATGGAGTTGTTCTTATGGTTTTAGCCTCTTCAAGTTATTTGAGTTGTTTTTACGGTGTCTTTAGCCTTTTCAAGTATTTTTGACTGTTTTAAGCTCGTCTCAATGCTCTTTTCACTATTTTCGAGTTATTTGAGGTTGTTTTCTGGTGTTTTCAGCCTTTTCACGTGTTTTTAAGTGTTTCAAGGTCATCTAAAGGCTGTTTTCATTGTTTCTTGTGTTTTCAAGTTTTTCGAGGCTGTTTATTGGTGTTTTTATCCCTTTCGTGTGTTTTTAGGTCATTTCAAGGCTCTTTTCGTTGTTTCTTGAGTTTTCAAGTTATTTGAGGTTGTTTTATGCTGTTTTTAGTACTTTCATTCGTTTTTTAGCGTTTTGAAGTGAATGGAGTTGTTTTTATGGTGTTTTTATCCTTTTCAAGTTATTTGAGTTGTTTTTACATTGTTTTTAGCCTTTTCAAGTGTTTCTGAGTATTTTAAGCTCATTTCAATGCTCTTTTCTCAATTTTCGAGGTATTTGAGGTAGTTTTATGGTGTATTTACACTTTTCATGTGTTTCTGAGTGTTTTAAAGTCATTTAAAGGCTGTTTTCGTTGTTTCTTGTGTTTTCAAGTTATTTGACGTTGTTTTGTGATGTTTTTAGCCCTTGATGTGTTTTAAGTGTTTTGAGCTCATTTCGAGGCTCTTCTCGTTGTTTCCCGAGTTTTCAAGTTATTTGATGGTTTTTATGGTTTGTTTCCACGTTTCATTCTTTTTGGTGTGTTTTGAAGTGAATGCAGTTGTTCTTATTGTGTTTTTAGACTTTTCAACTATTTTAGAGTGTTTTAAGCTCGTTTAAAGGATCTTTTGATAGATTCTTGCGTTTTCAAGTTATTTGAGGATATTTCATGGTGTTTTTGGCCTTTTCATGTGTTCTGGAGGTTTTTAATCTCATTTCAAGGCTCTTTTCGTTGTTTCTTGCATTTTCAAGTTCTTTGAGGTTTGTTTTCTTGTGTTTTTAGCTCTTTCATGTTGTTTTGAGTATTTTAAGGTCATTTTCAATTTTGTTTTGATAGATTAATGCGTTTTCAATTTAGTTGATGTTCTTTTTGGGTGTTTTTACTACCTTTCATACGTTTTTGTGTATGTTGAAGAGATTTGAGTTGTTTTTATGGTGTTTTAATCCTTTACATGTGTTTTTGAGTGTTTTAAAGTCATTTCAAGGCCTTTTTTTTTCATAGTTTCTTGCATTTCCAAGTTATTTGGGTTTGTTTAGTGGAGCTTTTAGCCTTTCCTTGTAGTTTTGAGTGTTTTAAGATCATTTCAAGGGTCTTTTCATAATTTCTTGTGTTTTCAAGTTATTTAAGGTTTTTTTATGGTGTTTTCACCCTTTTCAAGTGTTTTTGAGTGTTTTAAGCTCATTTCAATGCGCTTTTAATAATTTTCAAGTTATTTGAGATTGTTTTATGGTGTTTTTTAGCCTTTTCATGTGTTTTGAGTGTTTAAAGGTCATTTAAAGGATGTTTTCGTTGTTTCTGGTGTTTTTAAGTTATTTGAGGTTGTTTTGTGGTGTTTTTAGACCTTTTCGAGCATATTTGAAGGCTCTTTTCGTTGTTTCTTGAGTTTTCAAGTTATTTGTGGTTGTTTTATGGTGTTTTTCCCACTTTTCATTCGTTTGATGCATTTTGAATTGAATGGAGTTGTTCTTATAGTGTTTTTAGCCTTTAAAAGTTTTTATTAGTTTTTTTATTTTTTTTTCCTTTTCAAGTGTTTTGAGTGGTTTAAGCTCATTTCAATGCTCTTTTCACAATTTTCAAGTTATATGAGGCTGTTTTACGATGTTTTTAGTTTTTTCATATGTTTTTGAGTGTTTTAAGGCTATTTAAAGGCTGTTTTCGTTGTTTCTTATGTTTTCAAGTTATTCGAGGTTGTTTTGTGGTGTTTTTTTCATGTGTTTCTGATTTTTTTTTAGCGTATTTGAAAGCTCTTTTCGTTATTTCTTGAGTTTCAAGTTATTTAAGGTTGTTTTATGGTATTTTTCACTTTTCATTAGTTTTTGTGCGTTTTGAACTGAATGGAGTTGCTCGTATAGTGTTTTTAGCCTTTTCAAGTTTTTATTAGTTTTTTATTGTTTTTTTCCTTTTCAAGTGTTTTTAGTGTTTTAAGCTCATTTCAATGCTCTTTTCACAATTTTCAAGTTATTTGAGGTTGTTTTTACGGTGTTTTTATTTTTTTCACATGTTTTTGACTGTTTTAAGGTCATTTAATGGTTGCTTTCGTTGTTTCTTGTGTTTTCCAGTTATCTGAGGTTGTTTTGTGGTGTTTTTAGCCCTTTCATGTTTTGAGTGTTTTGAGGTCGTTTTAGGCTCTTTTCGTTGTTTCTTGAGTTTTCAAGTTATTTGAGGTTGTTTTATGGTGATTTTTTTTTTTAGTTTTCATTCGTTTTAGTGCGTTTTGAACTAAATGGAGTTGTTCTTATAGTGTTTTTATTCTTTTCAAGTTATTTGAGTTGTTTTTATGGTGTTTTTGGCCTCTTCAAGTGTTTTTGAGTGTTTTAGCTCATTTCAATGCTCTTTCACAATTTTCAAGTTATTTGAGGTTGTTTTATGGTGTTTTTAGCTTTTTCATATGTTTTTGAGTGTTTTAAAGTTATTTAAAGGCTGTTTTCGTTGTTTCTTGTGATTTCAAGTTATTTGAGGTTGTTTTGTGGTTTTGTTTAGCCGTTTCATTGTTTTTGAGTGTTTTGAGCTCATTTCAAGGCTTTTTTCATTATTTCTTCAGTTTTCAAGTTATGTGATGTTGTTTTATGGTGTTTTTTTCTACTTTTCATTGGTTTTAGGACGTTTTGAAGTGAATGGAGTTGTTCTTATGCTCTGTTTTACCCTTTTCAAGTGTTTTAGAGTATTTTAAGCTCATTTAGAGGCTCTTTTGATAGATTCTTGCGTTTTAAAGTTATTTGAGGATATTTCATGGTGTTTTTGGCCTTTTCATGTGTTCTGGAGGTTTTTAATGTCATTTCAAGGCTCTTTTTCCCTCTGCTATTCTTCAAGAATGTATCCTCCCGCAGCACCAGTACTTCTTTGAATTTCGATACTGCTTCCGCCCTTGCCTCTTCATCGTTGGCCGTCATGTTCTTTCTTATATTTTCAAGCTATTTGAGGATGTTTTCTTGTGTTTTTAGCCCTTTCATGTGGTTCTGAGTGTTTTAAGGTCATTTTCAAGTTTGTTTAGATTCTTGCGTTTTCAACTTAGTTGATGTTCTTTTTGGGTGCTTTTACTACTTTTCATATTTTTTTGAGTATGTTGAAGAGATTTGAGTTGTTTTATGTCATTTTAATCCTCTACTTGTGTTTTTTAGTGTTTCAAAGTCAATTCAGGGCTTTTTTCATAGTTTCTTGTATTTTCAAGTTATATGAGGTTGTTTTGTTGTACTTTTACCCTTTTCTTGTGGTTTTGAGTGTTTTAAGCTCATTTCAAGGCTCTTTTCGTAGGGTCTTGCATTTTCAAGTTATTTGAGGTTGTTTTGTGGTGCTTTTGGCCTTTTCATATAGTTTTGAGTGATTTAAGGTCATTACAAGGCTCTTTTGATAGATTCTTGGATTATCAAGTAATTTGAGGCTATTTTATAGTGTTTTTACAACTTTTCATTTGTTTTTGTGCATTTTGAAGAGATTTGATTCATTTTTGTGGTGTTTTTATCTTTTTGATGTGTTTTTGAGTGTTTTAAGCTCATTTCAAGGGTATTTTCATAGTTTCTCATGTTTTCAAGTTATTTGAGTTGTTTTTATGGTGGTTTTTAGCCTTTTCAAGTGTTTTAAGCTCATTTCAAAGTTTTTTTTCACAATTTTTCGGTTATTTGAGGTTGTTTTATGATGTTTTTAGCCTTTTCATGAGTTTTTTGAGTGTTTTAAGGTCATTTAAAGGTTGTTTTCGTTGTTTCTTGTGGTTTCAAGTTATTTGATGTTGTTTTGTGGTGTTTTTATCCCTTTGATGTGTTTTTGAGTGTTTTGAGGTCATTTGAAGGCCGTTTTCGTTGTTTAGTGAGTTTTCCACTTTTTTGAGGTTGTTTTATGGTGTTTTTACCACTTTTCATTCGTTTTTGTGCGTTTTGAAGTGAATGGAGTTGTTCTTATGGTGTTTTTACCCTTTTCATGTGTTTTCGAGTAATTTAAGCTCATTTGGAAGGCTCTTTTGATAGTTTCTTGCGTTTTCAAGTTATTTGAGGATATTTCATGGTGTTTTTGGCCTTTTCATGTGTTTTGGAGTTTTTTTAATGTCATTTCAAGGCTCTTTTCGTTGTTTCTTGCATTTTCAAGTTATTTGAGGATGTTTTGTGCTGTTTTTAGCCCTCTCATGTGGTTTTGTGTCTTTTAAGACAATTTCAAGTTTGTTTTGATAGATTTTTGCATTTTCAATTTAGTTGATATTCTTTTAGGGTGCTTTTACTACTTCTCATAAGTTTTTGTGTATGTTGAAGGGATTTGAGTTGTTTTTATGGTGTTTTAATCATTTACATGTGTTTTCGAGTGTTTTAAAGTCATTTCAAGGCTCTTTTCATAGTTTCTTGCATTTTCAAGTTATTTGAGGCTGTTTTGTTGTGTTTTTATCCTTTTCTTGTGGTTTTGAGTGTTTTAATTTGATTTCAAGAAGTAAAAACACCACAAAACAACCTTCAAGTTATTTGAGGATGTTTTGTGCTATTGTTAGCCCTTTCATGTGGTTTTGAGTGTTTTAAGGTAATTTCAAGTTTATTTTGATAGATTCTTGCGTTTTCAATTTAGTTGATGTTCTTTTAGGGTGCTTTTACTACTTTTCATACGTTTTTGTGTATGTTGAAGAGATTTGAGTTGTTTTTTGTGGTGTTTTAATCCTCTACATGTGTTTTTGAGCGTTTTAGAGTCATTTCAAGGCTTTTTTCATAGTTTCTTGCATTTTCAAGTTATTTGAGGTTGTTTTGTTATGTTTTTATCCCTTTCTTGTGGTTTTGAGTGTTTTAAGCTGATTTCAAGAAGTAAAAACATCACAAAACAACCTTCAAGAACTTGAAAAAGTAAGAAACTATGAAAAGAGCCATGAAATGACTTTCAAATGCTCAAAAAAAGATGCAAAGGCCAAAAACACCATATAGCAACTTCAACTAATTTGAAAACGCAAAAATTTATGAAAAGAGCCCTGAAATGACCTTAAAGCACATGAAAACACATGAAAAGGCTAAAATCACTATAAAAAAATAAATGCATAATTAACTTTAAAACACAAGAATCTATCAAAAGAGCCTTGAAATGAGCTTAAAACACTCAAAAACACTTGAAAATTTTAAAAACACCATAAAAACAGCTTCAATCTCTTCAAAACATACGACAACGAATGAAAAGTCGTCCAAACATCGTAAAACAACCTCAAATAACTTGAAAACACAATAAACAACGAATAGAGCCTTGAAACACTCAAAAACACGTGAAAAGGTTAAAAATAACATATAACAACTAAAAATAACTTGAAAATGCAAGAAACAACGAAAACGACCATTAAATAATCTTGAAACACTCAAAATCACTTGGAAAGGCTAGAAACGCCATGAAAACCTCAAATCTCTTCAAAACACACAAAAATGGTTAAAAACACTATAAAACAACCTCAAATAACTTGAAAACGCAAGAAACAACGAAAAGAGCTTGGAAATGACCTTAAAACACTCAAAAACTCAAGAACAGATAAAAAGAGCCATAAAATGAACTTAAAATAGTAAAAAATGCATGATTAGACTAAAAACGCCATAAAACAACTCAAATAACTTGAAAACGCAAGAAACAAGGAAAACAGCCTTGACAAGAGCTTAAAACGCTAAAAAACACATGAAAAATAAAAATACCACAAAAAACCTCAAATAGCTTTAAAATGTCAGGAACTACGAAAAGAGCCTTGAAATGACTTTAAAACGCACAAAAACACATGTAAAGTCCTAAAACACAATAAAACAACTCAAATCTCTTCAACACACACAAAAACTGTTAAAAAAATAGTAAAAACACCCTAAAAGAACCTCAACTAAATTGAAAACGCAAGGATCTATTAAAACAGCCTTGAAATGACCTTAAGACACTCAAAACCATATGAAAGGTCAAAAAACAGCTCTAAACAACCTCAAATAACTTAAAAATGCAAGAACCTACGAAAAGAGGCTTAAAATGACTTTAAAACAGTCAAAAACACATGAAAAGGCCAAAAACATCATAAAATTACCTCAAATAACTTGAAAACACAAGAATCTACCAAAAGAGCCTTGAAATGACCTTAAACACTTAGAACCACATGAAACGGCTAAAAACATCATAAAACTGGCTTAATTAACTTTAAAACGCAAGAATCTTTCAAAAGAGCAATAAAATGCGCTTAAAATAATCTAAAACGCAATAAAAGGCTAAAAACACCGTAAAACCACCTCAACTAACTAGAATTTGCAAGATTCTATTAAAACAGCCTTGAAAATGACCTTAAAACACTCAAAACCATATGAAAGGGCTAAAAACAGCACAAAACAATCTCAAATAACTTGAAAACGTAACAAACTACGAAAGAGAATTGAATTGAATTTAAAACACTAAAAAACGCCTGAAAAGTCCAAAAAACACCATAAAATAACCTCAAATAACTTGAAAACACAAGAACCTATCAAAAGAGTCTTGAAATGAACTTACAACACTTAAAAACACATGAAAAGGCTAAAAACACCCTAAAGCAGGCTTAATTAACTTTAAAATGCAAGAATATATCAAAAGAGCATTGAAATGAGCTTAAAACACTCCAAAACACATGAAAAGGCTAAAAACACCATAAAAACAATTCAAATCTCTTAAAAACACACAAAAACTCATGCAAAGGCTAAAAACTCCATATAACAACATCAAATAACATGAAAACGTACGAAAAAACGAAAACAACCATGAAATGATCTAAAAACACTAAAAAAGGCTTGAAAAGGCTACAAACACCATAAGAACATCAAATCTCTTCAAAACACGCAAAAACGAAGGAAAAATGATAACGATACCATAAAACAACCTCAAATAACTTGAAAACTCAAGAAACAACGAAAAGAGCCATGAAATAAACTTGAAACACCCAAAAACACATGAAAAGGTTAGAAACACCATGAAAACAACTCAAATTACTTGAAAACACAAGAAACAATAAAAACAACCTTGAAATGACCTTTAAACACTCAAAAACACAAGAAAATACTGAAAACAGCATAAAACAACCTCAAATAAATTGAAAATGTTAGAAACTGTGAAAAGAGCCTTGAAATGAGCTTAAAACACACGAAAAGGCTAAAAATACCATAAAAACATTTCAAATAAGTTGAAAATCAAAGAAACTATGAAAAGACCCTTGGAACGAGCTTAAAACACTAAAAAACACTTCAAAAGGCTAAAAACACAGCAAAAACAACTCAAATCTCTTGAAAACACAGAAAAACGAATGAAAAGTGGTAAAAACACTATAAAACAACCTCAAATAACTTGAAAACGCAAGACTCTATAAATCGAGCTTTGAAATGACCTTAAAACACTTAAAAACACATCAAAAGGCTAAAAATCAGCTCAAATAACTTGAAAACGTTAGAAACTATGAAAATAGCCTTGAAATGACTTTAAAACACTCAAAAACACATGAAAAGGCCAGAAACGCTATAAAATAATCTCAAATAACTTGAAAACGTAAGAATCTATCGAAAGAGCCTTAAAAGGACCTTAAAAAAAATTAAAAACAGATGTAAAGGCTAAAAATACCAGAAAGCTGGCTTAAATACTTTGAAAACGCACGAATTTATCAGAAGAGCCTTGAAATGAGCTTAAGACACTCAAAAACACTTGAAAAAGCAAAAATACTATTAAAACAGCAAAAATCTACTCAAAACACACAAAAACAAATGAAAAGTTGTTATAACATCATAAAATAGTCTCAAATAACTCGAAAATGCAAGAATCTATCAAAAGAGCATTGAAATGACTTTAAAACACTCAAAACCACTTCAAAAAGCCAAAAACACTATAAAATAACCTCAAATAACTTGAAAATGTAAGAATATATCAAAAGAGAGTTGAAATGTCCTTATAAAAAATGAATGAAAAGTGGTGAAAACACCATAAAACAACGTCAAATAACTTGAAACCGCAAAAAACAACGAAAAGAGCCTTGAAATGACCTAAAAACACTCAAAAACACATGAAAAGGCTAAATACACCATATAACACCCTCGAATAACTTGAAAACGCAAGAAACAAAAAAAACAACCATAAAATGATCTTAAAACACTCAAAAAATAATTAAAATTGCTAAAAACATCATAAAAACCTCAAATCTCTTCAAATCACACAAAAATGAATGAAAAGTGGTAAAAAAAAAAAAACACCATAAAACAACCTCAAATAACTTGAAATTGCAAGAATCGATCAAAAGAGCCATTCAATGTACCTAAAACACTAAAAAACACATGAAAAAGGCTAAAAATACCATAAAAATAACTGAAATAACTTGCAAAATGCTGGAAACAAGGAAAACAGCCTTGAAATGACCTTAATACACTCAAAAACACATAAAAAGGCAAAAAACACCATAAAACAACATGCAAGAATCTCGCATTTTAAAGTTACTTGAGGTTGTTTTACGGTGTTTTTAGCATTTTCATTTGTTTTTGAGTGTTTTGAGGTCATTTTAAGGCTCTTTTTGTAGTTTCTTGCGTTTTGAAGTTGTCTAAGGTTGTTTTATGGTTTTTTTAGCCTTTTCATGTGTTTTTGAGTCTTTTAAACTCATTTGAAGGCGCTTTTAAAAGTTTTTTGCGTTTTCAAGTTATTTGAGGCTGTTTTCTGGTGTTTTTACCACTTTTTATTCGTTTTTGTGTGCTTTGAAGAGATTTGAGTTGTTTTATCATGTTGTTTTTTGCCTTTTAAAGTGTTTTTGAGTGTTCTAAGTTCATTTCATGGGTTTTTTCATAGTTATTTACGTTTTCAAGTTATTTATGGTGTTTTTGTGTGCTTTGAAGAGATTTGAATTGTTTTTATGGTGTTTTTAGCTTTTTCATGTGTTTTTGACTATTTTAAGATCATTTCAAGGCGCTTTTCATAGTTTCTTGCGTTTTCAAGAGATTTAAGGTTGTTTTAGATGTTCATAAGCCTTTTTCATTTGTTTTGAGGTTTTTGAGAGATTTGAGTTGTTTTAATGGTGTTTTTATGCTTTTCATGTTGTTTTGAGTGTTATAATGTCATTCCAAGGCTTTTTTGATTGGTTCTTGTGTTTTCAAGTTATTTGAGGCTGCTTTATGGTATTTTTGGCTTTTCAATGTATTTTTGAGTGTTTTAAGCTTATTTCATGGCTGTTTTTGTTGTTACTTGCGTTTTCAAGTTATTTGAGGTTGTTTTTTTTGTTGTTTTTATCCTTTTCATGTGCTTTTGAGTGTTTTAAGGTCATTTCAAGGCTCTTTTGATAGTTTCTTGCGTTTTCAAGTTATTTGAGGCTGTTTTATGATGTTCATAAGCCTTTTTTATTTGTTTTTGAGGTTTCTAAGATATTTGCATTGTTTTTATAGTTTTTCAAGCGTTTTCAAGTATTTTTGAGTGTTTTAAGATCATTTGAAGGCTGTTTTGATAGATTACTGTGTTTTCAAGCAATTTGAGGCTGTTTTATGGGTTTTGTTTTTTACCACTTCTGATTCGTTTTTGTGTGTTTTGAAAAGAGTTGAGTTTTTCATAGTTTCTCACGTTTTCAAGTTATTTGAGGTTGATATATGGTATTTTAGCCTTTTCGAGTGTTTTATGGTCATTTCAAGGCTGTTTTCGTTGTTTCTTGTGTTTTCAAGTTATTTGAGGTTGCTTTATGGTGTTTTTAGCCTTTTCATGTTATTTTGAGTTTTATATGGTCATTTCAAAGCTCTTTTTATAGATTCCTGCATTTTCAATTTAGTGGAGGTTGTTTTTTAGATTCTTGCATTTTCAAGTTATTTGAGGAAGTTTTATGTTGTTTTTCTTACCACTTTTCATTCTTTTTGTGTGTGTTGAACATATTTGAGTTGTTTTTATGATGTTTTTAGCCAATTTCATGTATTTTTGAGTGTTTTAAAGTCATTTCCAGGCTCTTTTCATAGGTTCTTGGGTTTTCAAGTTTTTTGCGGTTAGTTTTTGGTATTTTAATCCTTTTCATGTGTTTTTGAGCATTTTATAGTCATTTCAAGGCTCTTATCATAGTTTCTTGTGTTTTCAAGTTATATGAGGTTGGTTAATAGTGTTTTTAGCCTTTTCATGTGCTTTTTAGTGTTTTAAGGTCATTTCAGGGCTCTTTTCATAGTTTCATGTGTTTTGAAGAGATTTGAGATGTTTTTATGATGTTTTTAGCCTTTTCATTCATTTTTGCCTGTTTTGAAGAGATTTGAGTTTTTTTTTTTTATGTTTTTAACCTTTTCATGTGTTTTTGATTGTTCTAAGGTCATTTCAAAGCTATTTTCGTTGATTCTTGTGTTTTCAAGTTATTTGAGGTTGTTTTATGGTGTTTTTAGCCTTTTCATGTGTTTTTGAGTGTTTTAAGCTCGTTTAAAGGCTCTTTCCATAGTTCCTTGCATTTTCAAGTTATGTGAGGTTGCTATGTGGTGTTATTAGTCTTTTCATGTGTTTTTTTTACTGTTATAAGGTCATTTCCAGGGTCTTTCGATAGATTCTTGCGTTTTTCAAGTCATTTGAGGTTGTGTTTGTGGTGTTTTTTCCACTTTTCATTTGTTTTCATGTGTTTTGATGAGATTTGAGTTGTTTTTATGGTGTTTTTAGCCATTTCACGTGGTTTTGAAGGTTTTAAAGTCATTTCAAGTCTCTTTTTTTTGTTTCTTGCATTTTCAAGCCAGTTGAGGTTTTTTTTTGGTGTTTTTATCATTTTTTACCAGTTCTCATTCGTTTTTGTGTGTTTTGAAGAAATTTGAGTTGTTTTATGTTGTTTTTATCCTTTTTACATGTTATTGAGTGTTTTAAGCTCATTTCATGGCTCTTTTCACAGTTTCTTGCATTTTCATGTTGTTTGAGGTTATTTTATGTTGTTTTTATCACTTTTCATCTGTTTTTATATGTTTTGAAAAGATTTGAAATGTTTTTATTGTGTTTTTAGCCTTTTCAAAGTTTTTTGCTTTTCATATGTTAGTGTTTTAAAGTCATTCCAAGGCTGTGTTCGTTGTTTCTTGTGTTTTGAAGTTATTTGTGGTTGTTTTGTGGTGATTTTATGCTTTTCATGTGGTTTTGGCTTTTTTAAGCTCATTTCAAGGCTCTTTTCACATTTTATTGCGTTTTCAAGTTAGTTGAGGTTGTTTTACAGTGTGTTTATCACTTTTCGTTCGTTTTGTGTGTGTTTGAGTTATTTTTATGGTGTTTTAAGCCTTTATATGTGTTTTAAAGTCATTTCAACACTTTTTTGATATATTCCTACGTTTTTAAGTTATTTGAGGTTGTTTTATAGTGTTTTTAGCCTTTTCATGTATTTTTGAGTGTTTTAAGGTCTTTTCATGGCTCTTTTTGTAGATCTTGCATTTTCAAGTGATTTGAGGCTTTTTATGGTGTATTTACCACATTTCATCCATTTTTGTATTTGATGAGATTTAATTTTTTTCTAGTGTTTTTAGTGTTTTGAGTGTTTTAAGGCAATTTAAGGCTTTATTGATATATTCTTGCTTTTTCAACTTGTTTAAGCCTGTTTTATAGTGTTTTTCAAAGCTGTTTTCATAGGTTTTTGCGTTATCAAGTTATTTGCGGCTGCTATATCTTTTTTTTTGTCGTTTGAAGAGATTTAAGTTTTTTTTTTTATCATGTCCTTCTGTCTTTTCAAGTGTTTTTGAGTGTTTAAGCTCATTTAAAGGCTGTTTCGTTGTTTATGCGTTTTCAAGTTATTTGAGATTGTTTTATGGTGCTTTTAGCCTTTTCATGTGTTTTTTAGTATTTTAAGGTCATTTCAGGGCTCTTTTGATGGATTCTTGCGTTTTTAGGTTATTGTAGCTGTTTTACGATCTTTTTATCACTTTTCATTCGTTTTTGAGTGTCTTGAAGAGATTTGAGTTATTGTTATCATAATTTTAGCTTTTCAAGTTTTTTAGAGTGCTTTAAGCTCATTTCAAGGCTCTTTTTTATAGTTTCATTTGTTCTCAAGTTATTTGAGGTTGTTTTGTGGTGTTTTTAGGCTTATCATGTGTTTTTGAGTGATTTAAGGTCATTTGAAGGCTCTTTTGATAGCTTCTTGCATTTTAAACTTATTTGAGGTTGTTTTATGTTGTTTTTACTACTTTTCAGTCATTTTGTGTATTTTGAAGAGATTTGAGGTTTTTATGGTGTTCTTAGTCTTTTCAAGTTTTTTGAGCGTTTTATGATCATTTCAAGGCTATTTTCTTTGTTTCTTGCGTTTTCAAGTTATTCGAGGTTGTTATATGGTGTTTTTAGCATTTTCATGTGTTTTTGAGCGTTTTAAGGGCATTTCAAGGCACTTTTCATTGTTTCTTGCATTTTCAAGTAATTTGAGGTTGTTTTATGGTGCTTTTATCACTTTTCATTCATTTTTGTGTTATGAAGAGATTTGAGAAGTTTTTATGGTATTTTTAGACTTTTAATGTGTTTTAAGCTCATTTCAAGGCTCTTTTGATAGATGCTTGCGTTTTCAAGTTATTTAAGCCTGTTTTATGGTGTTTTTAACTGTTTTAAGGTCATTTCAAGGTTCTTTCGATAGATTCTTGCGTTTTCAAGTTATTTTATAGAGCTTTTGCCTTTTCTTGTGTTTTTCAGTGTATTAAAGTCATTTCAAGGCTCTTTCCTTAGATTCTTGCGTTTTCAAGTTATTTGAGGTTGTTTTATGGTGTTTTTTGCCTTTCATATTGTTTTGAGTGTTTTAAGGTCATTTCAAGGTTGTTTTGATATATTCTTCCGTTTTGAATTTAGTTGAGATTCTTTTAGGATGTTTTTACTACTTTTCATTCGTTTTTGTGTATGTTTAAGAGATTTGAGCTGTTTTTATGGTGTTTAAAGCCTTTACACGTGTTTTTGAGTGTTTTAAAGTCATTTAAAGTCTCTTTTCGTAGTTTCTTTCTTTTTCAAGTTGTTTGAGGTTATTTTGTGGTGTTTTTAGCCCCTTTTCATGTGGTTTTGAGTGTTTTAAGCTCGTCTCAATTCTCTTTTCATAGTTTCTTGTGTTTTCAAGTTATTTGAGTTTGTTTTATGGCGTTTTTAGCCTTTTAATGTGGTTTTTTGAGTGTTTTAAGGTAATTTCAAGGCTCTTTTGAAAGATTCTTGCATTTTCAAGTTTTTTGAGGGTTTTTTTTACTGTGTTTTACCACTTTTCATTCGTTTTTGCGTGTTTTAAAGAGATTTGAGTTGTTTTTATGGTGCCTTTTGTAGTATTTTTGAGTGTTTTAAGCTCATTTCATGGGTCTTTTCATAGTTTCTTGCATTTTCAAGTTATTTGAGTTGTTTTTAGCATTTGCAAGTGCTTTTGGTTGTTTCAAGCTCATTTCAAGGGTTTATTAACAGTTTCAAGCGTTTTCATGTTTTTTGAGGTTGTTTTATGGTGTTGTTAGCCTTTTCATGTGTTTTTGAGTGTTTTGAGGTCATTTCAAGGCTGTTTTCATTGTTTCTTGTTTTTTCAAGTTATTCGAGTTGTTTTTATGGTGTTTTTAGTCTTTTCATGTGTTTTGAGTGTTTCAAGTTCATTGCATGGCGCTTTTGATCGATTCTTGCATTTTCAAGTTATTCGAGATTTTTTTATGATATTTTTATTACTTTTCATTCTTTTTTGTGTAATCTAAAGAGATTTTAGGTTTCTATAGTGTTTTTAGCATTTTCAATTATTTGAGTATTTTAAGATCATTTCGTGGTTGTTTTCGTAGTTTCTTGCGTTTTCAAGTTATTTGAGGTTGTTTTATGGTGTATTTGGCCTTTTCTTGTGTTTTTGAGTGTTTTATGGTCATTCCAAGGCTCTTTTCATTGTTTCTTGCGTTTTCAACTTATTTGAGGTTGTTTTATGGTGTATTCACAACTTTTCATTTGTTTTTTGGTGTGTTTTGATTAGATTTGAGTTGTTTTTGTGGTGTTTTTAGCTGTTTCAAGTGTTTTTGAGTAATTTAAGCTCATTTCATGGATCTTTTGATAGATTCCTGTATTTTCAAGTTCTTTAAGCTGGTTTCGTGGTGTTTTTAGCCTTTCATAAGTTTTTAATTGTTTTAAGGTCATTTCAAAGCTCATTTGATAGATTCTTGTGTTTTCAAGTTATTTGAGGTTATTTATAGAGTTTTTGGCCTTTTCATGTGTTTGTGAGTGTTTTAAAGTCATTTCAAGGCTATATTCGTAGTTTGTTGCGTTTTCAAGTTATTTGAGGTTGTTTATGGTGTTTTTAACCTTTTCATATGTTTTTGTATGTTTTATGGTCATTTCTAGGATGTTTTCATTGTTTCTTTTGTTTTCAAGTTATTTGAGTTATTTTTATGGTGTTTTTAGCCTTTACAAATGGTTTGAGTGATTTAAGGTCATTTCAAGGGTCGTTTGATAGATTCTTGGATTTTCAAGTTATTTGAGGCCGTTCTATAGTGTTTTTACCACTTTTCATTCGTTTTTGTGCGTTTTGAAGTGATTTGAGTTGATTTTATGATGTTTTTGGCCTTTGGATGTGTTTTGGAGTTTTTAAGCTCATTTCAAGGGTCTTTTCATAGTGTCTTCTGTTTTCGAGTTATTTGAGTTGTTTTAATGGCGTTTTTTGCCTTTTCAAATGTTTCGAGTGTTTTAAGATGATTTCAATGCTCTTTTCACAGTTTCTAGCGTTTCAAGTTATTTGAGGTTGTTTTATGGTGTTTTTAGCCTTTTCATGTGTTTTTGAGTGTTTTAAGTTCATTTAATGGTTGTTTTCGTTGTTTCTTGTGTTTTAAAGTGATTTGAGGTTGTTATATGGTGTTTAAAGCCTTTTCATGTGTTTTTGAGTGTTTTGAGGTCATTTCAAGGCTCTTTTCATTGTTTCTTGCGTTTTCGAGTGATTTGAGGTGTTTTTTTGTGTTTTAATTCGTTTTGTGTGTTTTGAAGCGATTGAAGTTGTTTTTATGGTGTTTTAAGTTCATTTGAAGGCACTTTGTATACATTCCTGCGTGTTCAAGGTTTTTAAGCCTATTTTATGGTGTTTTTAGCGTTTTAATGTGTTATTATTTCTTTTAAGGTCATTTCAGGGCTCTTTTGATAGATTCTTGGGTTTTCGAGTTATTTAAGGTTATTTTACGGTGTTTTATATCTTTTCATGTGTTTTTGAGTGTTTTAAAGTCATTTCAAGTTTTTTTTGTTTGTTTCTTGTGTTTTCAAGTTATTTGAGGTTGTTTTGTGGTGTTTTTAGCCCTTTCATGTGTTTTTAAGTGTTTTGAGGTCATTTCAAGACTCTTTTCGTTGTTTCTTTAATTTTCAAGTTATTTGAGGTTGTTTTATGGTGTTTTTTTTTTTTTACCACTTTTCTTTCATTTTTGTGCATTTTGAAGTGAATGGCATAGTTCTTATGGTGTTTTTAGACTTTGCAAGTCTTTTAGAGTGTTTTAAACACATTTGAAGGCTATTTTGATAGATTCTTGCGTTTTCAAGTTGTTTGAGGATATTTGATGGTGTATTTGGCCTTTTCATGTGTTTCGGATTTTTTTAAAGTCATTTCAAAGCTCTTTTGTTGTTTCTTGCATTTTCAAGTTATTTGAGGATGTTTTGTGGTGTTTTTAGCCCTTTCATGTGTTTTTGAGTGTTTTAAGGTCATTTCAAGTTTAATTTGATAGATTCTTACGATGTCAATTTAGTTGAGGTTCTTTTTAGGTGTTTTTACTACTTTTCTTATGTTTTTGTGTATGTTGAAGAGATTTGAGTAGTTTTTATGATGTTTTATTCCTTGTGTTTTTGAGTGTTTTTAGGTCATTTCAAGGCATTTTTCATAGTTTCTTGCATTTTCAAGTTATTTGAGGTGTTTTGTTGTGTTTTTAACCCTTTTCATGTGGTTTTGAGTGTTTTAAACTCATTTTAAGGCTCTTTTCGTAGTTTCTTGAATTTTCAAGTTATTTCAAGTTTTTAGCATTTTCATGTGGTTTTTAGTGATTTAAGGTAATGTCAAGGCTCTTTTGATAGATTCCTTGATTTTCAAGTTATTCGAGGCTGTTTTATAGTGTTTTTACCACTTTTCATTTGTTCTTGTGCATTGTGAAGAGATTTAAGTTGTTTTTATGGTGTTTTTAACCTTTTGATGTGTTTTTGAGTGTTTTTAGGTCATTTCAAGTGTCTTTTTATAGTTTCTTGTGTTTTCAAGTTATTTGAGTTGTTTTTATGGTTTTTATTAGCCTTTTCAAGTGTTTTAAACTCATTTCCATGCTCTTTTCATATTATTTTAGGTTGTTTTATGGTGTTTTTAGCCTTTTCATATGTTTTTGAGGGTTTTAAAGTCATTTAAAGACTCTGTTCAATCTTTCTTGTGTTTTCTATTTATTTGAGGTTATTTTGTGGTGTTTTAAGCATATTCATGTGTTTTTGAGTGTTTTGAGTATTTTGAGGTCATTTCAAGTATCTTTCGTTGTTTCTTGAGCTTTCAAGCTATTTGAGGTTGTTTTATGGTGTTTTTACCACTTTTCATTCGTTTTTGTGCGTTTTGAAGTAAAAGGAGTTGTTCTTATTGTGTTTTTAGCCTGTTCAAATGCTTTAGAGTGTTTTAAGCTCTTTTGATAGATTCTTGCGTTTTCAAGTTATTTGAGGTTATTTCATGGTATTTTTGGCTTTTTCATGTGTTTTTCAGTTTTTTAAAGTGATTGCAGGGCTCTTTTCATTGTTTCTTTCTTTTTCAAGTTATTTGAGGATATTTTGTGGTGTTTTTGACCCTTTTATATGGTTTTGAGTGTTTTATGGTCATTTCATGGTTTTTTTTGATATATTCTTGCGTTTTCAATTTAGTTGATGTTCTTTTAAGATGCTTTTACTACTTTTCATACGTTTTTGTGTATGTTGAAGAGATTTGAGTTGTTTTTATGGTGTTTTAGTCCTTTACATGTGTTTTTCAGTGTTGTAAAGTCATTTCAAGGCTTTTTTCATAGTTTCTGACATTTTCAAGTTATTTGATTTTGTTTTTTCTTGTGTTTTTATCCTTTTCATGTGGTTTTGAGTGTTTTATGCTCATTTCAAAGCTCTGTTCGTAGTTTTTTTTCATTTTTAAGTTATTTGTGGTTGTTTTGTAGTGCTTTTAGCCTTTTCATATGGTTTTGAGTGATTTAAGTTCATTTAAAGGCTAAAAACACCATAAAAACAACTCAAATTTCATCAAAACACACAAAAACAAATGAATAGTGGTAAAAACACCATAAAATAGACTCAAATAAATTGAAAAATGCAGGAATCCACGAAACCCTAGAAATGACCATATAGTAGAAAAAAAGCATGAAAAGGCTAAAAACACTATTTAACGACCTCAAATAATTTGAAAACGCAAGAAACTATGAAAAGAACCTTTAGATGAGCTTAAAACAATGAAAAACACATGAAAAGGGTACAAACACCATAAAACAACCTCAAATAACTTGAAAACACAAGAATCAACGAAAATAGCCTTGAAATGAGTTTAAAACAATCAAAAACACATGAAAAGGGTAAAAACAAAGAAAAAAAACCAACTCAAATCTCTTCAAAATGCATGAAACTAGGAAAAGAGCCTTGAAATGACCTTAAGACACTTAAAAACACATGAAAAGGTTAAAAACACTATAAACCAATCTCATATGACTTGAAAGCGCAAGAAATTATGATAAGAGCTTTGAAATGACCATAAAACGCTCAAAAACACATGAAAAGGCTTAAAATACAAAAAAACCAACCTGAAATAACTTCAAAACACAAGATACTATGAAAAAAGCTTGAAAAACACTTTAAAACAGCCTCCACTAACTTGAAAATGCAAAAATCTATAAAAAGAGTCTTGAAATGACCTTAAAACACTCAAAATAACATGAAAAGGTTAAAAACATCGTAAAACAACCCCAAAAAGTCTTGAAACGACCTCAAAACACTCAAAAACACTTGAAATGGCTAAATAAAACCATATAACAACCTCAAATAACTTGAAAAAGCAAAAAACAATGAAAAACAAAAATCTCTTCAAAGCACACAAAAACGAATGAAAAGCGGTTTAAAAAAAAACATATAAAACAGCCTGAAATTGCTTGAAAATGAAAGGATTTATCAAAACAGCTTTGAAATGACCTTAAAACACTCAAAAACAGCTGGAAAGGCCTTAAAAACTACAAAAGCAACTCGAATATCATAAAAACCTCAAAAAACAAATGAAAAAGGCTTGTGAACATCATAAAACAACCTCAAATAACTTGAAAACGTGAAAGCACTCAAAAGAGCCTTAAAATGACTTTAAGACACTCAAAAGCACACGAAAAGGATAAAAACAGCATAAAACAATCTCAAATAACTTAAAAACGCAAGAAACAACAGAAACAGCCATGAAATGACCTTAAAACACTCAAAAACACTTAAAAAGGCTAAAATCCATCAAAAGAGCCTTGAAATGACCTTAACATACTCAAAACAACATGAAAAGGCTAAAAATACCATTAAAACAAATCAAATATCTTAAAACCTCAAAACAAATGAAAAAGGCTTATGAACATCTAAAACAACCTTAAATCTCTTGAAAACGCAAGAAACTATGAAAAGAGTTTTGAAATGATCTTAAAATACTCAAAAACACATAAAAATGCAAAAAACATCGTAAAAACAACTCCAATCTCTTTAAAAGACAAAATCGAATAAAAAGTGGTAAAAATACCATAAAACAGTCTCAAATAACTTGAAAACACAAGAAATCATCAAAAGAACTTGAATTGACCTTAAAACACTTAAAAATACATGAAAAGGCTAAAAACACCATAAAACACTAAAAAAAACTTCAAAAGGCATAAAACACCATAAAGCCTAAAAAAAAAAACTCAAATCTCTTGAAATCCTAAAAAATAAATGAAAATGGCTTATGAATATCATAAAACAACCTGAAATCTCTTCAAAACGCAAGAACTTATTGGAAGTGCCTCGAAATGACGTTAGAACACTCAAAACCACACGAAAGGGTTAGAAACACTCAAAACAACCTCAATGACTTGAAAACGCAAGAAATTATGAAAACTGTTTTAAAATGAGCATAAAACACTCACAAACCATGAAAAGGCTAAAAACATCATAAAAACAACTCAAATATCTTAAAGCCGATAAAACAAATGAAAATGGCTTATGAACATCGTAAAACAACCTTAAATCATTTCAAAATGCAAGTAACTATGAAAAGAGCCCTAAAATAACCTTAAAACACTCTAAAACACCGTAGAAACAACTCAAATAACTTGAAAACTCGAAAAGAGCCTTGAAATGACCTTAAACACTCAAAACCACATGAAAAGGCTAAACACTTCGCAAAATAACCTCAAAACACTCAAAACCACATGAAAATGCTAAAAACACCACAAAAACAACTCAAATCTCTTCAAAACACAGAAAAAATAATAAAAAGTGGTAAAAAAATCATAAAAAAGCCTCAAAAAGCTTGAAAAAGAAAGAATCTATAAAAAGAGCCTTGAAATGAATTTAAAACACTAAAAAAACATAAAAAAGATAAAAATAAGATAAAAGTAACTCAAATCTCTTCAAAAAACAAAAAAAATGAATGAAAAATGATAAAAACACCATAAAACAGCTTCAAATAACTTGAAAAACAAAAAAAAAAAACGTTGAAATGAACCTTGAAATGAGTTTATAACACTCAAAAACACATGAAAAGGCTAAAAACGCCATAAAACAACCTCAAACAACTTGAAAACGCAAGAGACTACGAAAAGAGCCTTCAAATAACTTTGAAAGACTCCAAAAACACATGAAAAGTCTGAAAAGAAGATAAAAATAACTCAAATCTCTTCAAAACAGAGAAAAACGAAAAAAAAGTGGTAAAAATACCGTGAAACAGACTCAAATAGCTTGAAAATACAAGAAACTGTCAAAGGAGCATTGAAATGACCTTGAAACACTCAAAACCACTTTAAAAGACTAAAAACACCAGAAAAACAACTCAGATAACTTGAAAATGCACATAACTATGAAAAAAACCCTTTAAAGGAGCTTAAAACACTCTAAAACACTTGAGAAGGCTAAAAACACCATAACAAAAACTCCAATAACTTCAAAACACACAAAAATGAATGAAAAGTGGTAAAAACACCATGAAACATCCACAAATCACTTGAAAAAAAAGAAAACAACAAAAAGAGCCTTGAAATGACGTCAAAACACTCAAAAACACATGAAAAGGCTAACCCCAACATATTAAAACCACAAATAACTTGAAAACGCAACAAACAATGAAAACAACCATGAAATGACCTTAAAACACTCAAAACTCATGAAAAGGCTAAAAACACCATAAAAAACCTCAAATAACTTGAAAAATGCTAGAAACTGTGAAAAGAGCATTTAAATGAGTTTAAAACACTCAAAGACACTTGAAAAGGCTAAAAACACCACAAAAAACAACTAAAATAACTTGAAAACACAAGAAACTATGAAAAGACCCTTGAAATGAGCTTAAAACATACAAAATGCTATGAAAAAACACAATAAGTCACCCTCAAATAACTTGAAAACTCAAGAAACAACGAAAAGAGCCTTGAAATGACCTCAAAACAGTCAAAAACACATGAAAGGGCTCAAGACATCACAAAACAACCTCAACTAACTTGAAAACACAAGAAACAACAAAAGCAGCCTTTAAATGACCTGAAAACGCTCAAAAACACATGAAAAGGTTAAAAACACCGTAAAACAACCTCAAATAACTTGAAAACTGTAAAAAGAGCATTGAAATGAGTTGAAAACACTAAAAAACTCTTGAAAAGGCTAAAAAACAACATAAAAACAAACCAAATATCTTGACAACCCTAGAAACACTCAAAAGCACATCAAAAGGCTAAAAACACCATAAAAACAACTCAAATCTCTTCAAAATACAAAAAAATAGATGAAAAGTGGTAAAAACATTATAAAACAGTCTCAGATAATTTGAAAATCCAAGAATCAATCAAAACAGCTTTGAAATGACCTTAAATCACTCAAAACCAAATGGAAAGGCTAAAAGCACCAAAAAACAACCTCAAATAACTTGAAAAGGCTAAATTCAAGCAACTACGAAAAGAGCCTTGAAATGAGCTTAAAACACTCAAAACCACATAAAAGGGTAAAAACACAATAAAATAACCTCAAATAACTTGAAAATGCAACAAACTATGAAAAATGCCTTGAAATGACTTTAAAACACTCAGAAACACATGTAAAGGATTAAAACACCATAAAAACAACTCAAATCTCTTCAAAATATACGAAAACATATGAAAAGTAGTATAAGCACCTTAAAAGAATATCAACTAAATTGAAAACGCAAAAATCGATCAAACCAAACTTGAAATGACCATAAAACACTCAAAACCATGAAAGGGCTTAAAGCACCACGAAACATCCTCAAATAACTTGAAAATGTAAAAAACAACAAAAAGAGCCATGAAATGACTTTAAATAACTCCAAAACATATGAAAAGGCCAAAAACACCATAAAATATCCTCGAGTAACTTGAAAACTCAAAAATCTAGCAAAAGAGCCTTCAAATGAGCTTAAAACACTCTAAAACACTTAACGACCATTACACTTAAGTGTAACGGCCATTACGGCCCTGATTCATTTGCTTTATTTAAATTTCAAATTGGTTTCCGGATTTTCTATAAATATCTATGTATTTTAATCATTTTTAAAGGAGTTTTTGGTCGCTTTCATTCATTCCACACAAATCCTAGGTTAGATTTCTTTGATTTCCATGCTTGTGAAGGACCGATCAAGGTGTAGGGCTTTGGATCTCATCATTTTATCATCGGATCTTTTGTTATTCAGTGTTGTATTGTCCTCGTTTCTTTGTTTATCCTCAGATTTTGATTGTGATGATGAATATTGATATGATATATGTGGTGATGATGATAATCGTGACTAAGTAATCACTTTGTAGGGATAGGTTAATGAAACTCTAGTTATATTGGATTATGAGATGAAATAGATCACCTAAACCAGTTTCACATTCGTTGATTGATGCATTAAATATGACCTTAACCAATGATATATTATGTAATCAATTAGTTTAACCACCTATTGATATTGGAACCTAGCTATTAATCACACTAAGTGATGAAGTTGGTAGCAAATAACGTTCATGATTTAAGCTCATTGTCATGATGTTATGATTGATTATATATAAACATCATAGTTTAAGCTCATTGCTATTAATGTTCATGTTTAGTGAATTCTCTTATTTTGAATCAATTTATTTATTTTTAACATATACGAACTCATCGGTATGTTAGATATGAATAGATTAGATTAATTATAAAAACTCATTGGTAATTAATACTCTAGCGAAGCAATACTTTACGCCCAAAAGTATTACAGGCAAACCTTTTTAAAATAACAAAACTATATGATATTCATCCATGATCGATCCTAAAGAGTTAGAACGTAATCAATCAACCTCCCTATATTTTTATAAGATAAGAAAATGCCTTGGTTCACATTCTCTACAAGTTTAGATTGCAATAGTTTAATTTCAGCAATTTAATTATTTTAGTCAAAAACGACCCCCCTCTCCCCTATGTTACTACTTTTCATTAACTTGAGAGAGTCTTGTCGTTATCATTACAAGTCTAAATATTATACCAATCGTCCCTGTGGGTTAGATACTTACTACCACTACTGCAATTAATTAGAATACGTCTAGTGTGTGAGTAAGTGGACAAATCTTCTAATTTGACCACCTTGCGACGAGCATGCCAATTTTTGACGTTGTTGCCGGGAATGGTAACATTGTGTCAAAAGAATTATTTTTGACTGTTTTTATCATTACCTAGCTCTACTAATTTTTTTGAAATTATTTTTAATTTATTTATTTTTTTGGAAAAAAATATGAATATTATTCTAATATTATGATTTTTAATAATATTTTTGAATTTTTATGAAATTAAGAAGTGGTCAGATTACAAATAGCCAAGTTTGGAAGATCTTGAGTGAATTCGAATCAATACAACTTGAACATCCTACTCCTACCTCAAATTTTACACCTTCTTCCTCATCCTCTAATATCTACGATCGACATATTTTTTCTCCATTCGAATTCGTCAATTTAGATATGGTAGACAATCAAGTCAATATTCCTCTAAATTCTCAAAATAATCAAAATGCTCAAAATGTTCAAGAACCTCAAGTTGATAATCCCACATTGAGAGAGTTAGCTGAGTATGATGATACAAATAAACCTCCATTGTGTATAGTGTTTCCTAATGTCCAAGGAAATTTTAAACTTAATTTTGGATTTTTACATAAACTATCCTCGTTTCATGGTCTGCCTGGTGAGGACCCTTATAGGCATTGAAATGAATTTAGGGTAGTTGTGCAAACATGAAATCGAAAGGAGTAACTGACGAAGTCATTAAGCTTAGAGCCTTCCCATTTAGCATTCAAAATACCGTTGAAAATTGGCTCTATAACTTATCCAAGGGAACAATAAATACATGGGGGCAGCTGAAATCCCTATTTCTCGACAGATATTTTTTCACCTTTAAAATCACAACTATTCAAAAGCAAATCTGCTCTATGAGACAAAAGAAGGGGGAATTACTACATGAGTATTGGGAATGTTATAAAAGTCTATGCTCAAGTTGTCCAACTCATCAATTCTTAAAAAAGCTTCTCATTTGATATTTTTATAAAGGACTCTTTGCAGCAGATAGAGGATTGGTCGATGCAGAATGTGGGGGTGATCTTCAAGATAAACAACCACGAGTTGAACATCAAATTCTTGAAAAGATTGTTGCTAATTCACAAGATTTTAATTGCGATGATGAACATTCTCGTGATGTGTCCAAGAAATATCCCCTCTTCCTATTTCTACTGACAAAAAGCTTGATCAATTAACTGATTTTCTTACTAAAGTCCTGACTACAAATAATGACATACCAAAAGTGAAAGTTTGTGGAATTTGTTACTATATGGGACATCCAACTGATTTTTGTTCGATGTAATAAGAAGAGCAAGCAATGCTGTGGGATTTCCAGGCCTACCAAGTCAACCAAGGCAAAATCAGTTGAACTATAATGTAGATCAGCCTTCGAGGAATCATCCAAATTTCCATTGGGGATGTCAAAATAATGCACCTTCTGTTTCCTAACAACAAAAATTTCCTCCTCGGTTTTGTCACGTGCCACAGAATAATTTTCCAACCAATCAGGGCAATTCAGGTGGAATGTCTCTTAAAGATATGGTTAAATCCATGGCTGCAACTCAAATGCCTCTGCAAAAGGATGATAAGGAATCTAAAGCCGACATCCAAGATATTCGAAGCCAAGTCCATCAACTAGCCTCTAATATGAGCTAGTGAAGGCTCAAATGAGTAATAAACTTCCTTCTCAACCACTTAATCTGCGAGAAAACTCAAATGCTATAATGTTGAGAAATGGAAAAGAGTGGAAGGGAATTGAGTCAAGATCGAGGAAAATTGAATATGAATTGGAAGTTCAAGTTGAAAGTGGTAATGATCATGACGAAAGTCGTGACGAACCCAAATGGTTGAGAAAATAATTCTGACCAAACTGTGATCAAACAAACCTTGTTTGATCCATTTCTGAGCCGTCTGGCGAAGGATAAAAAGGTTGATGTAGAAAAAGATATTTTTGAACTCTTCAAGATGGTAGAGGTAAATATACCTTTATTGGATGTAATAAAACAAATTCCGAGATATGCTAAATTTTTAAAAGAGCTTTGCACCAATAAAAGGTTCCTTAAAGGTCATGAACGTGTGATGGTTAGCGAGAATCTTTCTGCTATTTTATAGAAAAGACTACCTCAAAAACAGAAGGACCCTGACATGTTTACAATCCCATGCACGATCAGGAGTGCAGAAATTTCAGGATGCCTAATTGATTTTGGTGCATCAATTAATGTGATGCCCTTATCAATTTATAACTCTTTGAATTTAGGACAATTACAACCTACTGGAGTTGCCATTCAACTTGCTGATAGGTCCGTTACACATCCTATAGGTGATTGAAAATTGTTTGGTCAAACTGAATGAGCTTGTATTTCCTGCTGATTTTTATATTTTAAAGACAGATGATGGATTAATTTCAAATTGACAGACTCTAATTTTGTTAGTGAGACTTTCTCTAAGGACTGCTAATACAAAAATTGATGTGAATAGTGGGACATTGTCCATGGAATTTTATGGCGATAGAATTATTTTTAATATTTACGAAACCATTAAACATCCAAGTGATGAAGTTTTCTTCGTCTGCTAAATAAATTCCTTCATGTCGTGCGAAGAGGAATTATTTAATTTAAATGAGTATGAATTCATAAAGGCAATTATGCAAATTGGTATGGAGGAAGAAGATTTCCTATTTAAAAATTTTGATCATGATTTGACATTTCTCGAAGAAAGATTCAAAAATCTTGAAGAGGTGAAATTGCTTGAATCACCTGCAAGTCATTATAAGATTCAACCCTCTGTGGAAAATCCTCCAAACCTCGAGTTAAAACCATTATCAGCTCAATTAAAATATGCCTACTGGGGGGGATGGGAAAAATTTACCCATCATTATTTCAAGACAATTGATAAATTCCCAAGAGGAAGCTTTGGTCAATGTTTTAAAAAGGCACAATACAACAATTGGTTAGACAAATCGCTGATATTAAAGGAATTAGTCCCTCCACGTGTATGCATCGAATTTTATTAGAAGACAATTCAAAACCATCTTGTGAGCCTCAACGACGATAAAATCCGTCCATGTTGAAGGTTGTCAAAAATGAGATTTTAAAATGACTCGATCCTGGAGTGATTTATCCAATTACTGGCTCTCAATGAATTAGTCCTATTCATGTGTGCCTAAGAAGACTGGACTTACTGTCATAGAAAAAAATAATGGTGAATTGATCGCCACAAGAATTCAAATTGATTGGAGAGTATGCATTAATTATCGTAAATTTAATTCAGCCACTAGAAGGATCATTTTACATTATATTTCATGGATCAAATGCTTGAGAGATTAGTTGGAAGGTCACATTATTATTTTCTGGATGGTTATTCCGCATATAACCAAATAATAATTGGTCCTAAAGACTAAGAAAAGACAACTTTCACATGTCTCTTTGGTGCTTATGCGTATAGGCGTATGTCTTTTGACCTATGCAATGCACAAGGTACGTTCCAAAGGTGTACGATGTCAATTTTTTCTGATTATATTTCTCATATTATTGAAGTCTTCATTGGTAATTTTACTGTTTATGATAATTCATTTGACGAATGCCTGAAAAATCTTGAAATGATTTAAAAAGATGTATTGAGACAAATCTGATGCTTAATTATAAAAGTTGTCATTTTATGGTGGAAAGAGCAATTATATTGGGACATGTCGTCTTCGCTATGGGATTAGAGATAGACCGAGCAAAAGTGAAAGTCATTAAATCTCTATCATATCCCTTATGCGTTCGAAAAGTACGTGCTTTCCTAGGACATTTTGGTTTTTATCTTAGATTTATTAAAGATTTTTCAAAAATATCCAATCCTTTTAGTAATTTACTGAAAAAGAATTCTAACTTTATTTTTGATGATAATTGTAAGAACGCCTTTGATACTTTGAAGAAAAAACTTGTGTCTACTCCTATTATTTAACCCCATGGCAGGAATTATTCATTTGAAATTATGTGATGCCAATGACAAAGCTTTGGGGGCCGTTCTCGATCAAAAAGTGGACAAAGTATCTCATGTAATTTATTATGCGTCCAAGATCCTTGATGAAGCTCAATGTAAGTAAACTACTACAAAAGAGCTTTACACAATTATTTTTTCCCTTGAAAAATTCCTTTCAAATTTATTGGATACAAAAGTAATTATTTTCTCTGATCATGCTGCTCTAAAATATCTCTTTAAAAAAAAGAGAGTCAAAACCACGTCTTTTAAGGTGGGTCCTTTTATTACATGAATTTGAAGTAGAGATCAGAGATAAGAAGGGTGTCGAGAATTATGTTGCTGATCATTTATCACGCATTAAGATTAATCAAGAGTCTATCCCAATTTCTGAATTATTTTCGGACGAGTACATATACTCTACACATGGCTTTGCTCCTTGGTATGCTGATCTTGTAAATTATCTAGTTACCTAGAAGCTACCAAGTGATCTTTCGAGATATCAGAAAGACAAGATTAAGAATGATGCGAAGTATTATTCATGGGATGATCTAGTTTTAGTGAAATTTTGTGCTGATGGAGTAATTAGACGGTGTCTACCTGCTCATGAAATTGATACAATTTTACAGCATTGTCATTCCTATGATATTGGGGGACATTTTGGAGTGAGATGTGCAGCTCACAAAATATTATCATGTTGATTTTATTTGCCATCCTTGAATTAGGATATGTATACTTTTGTGAAGAGCTGTGAGCATTGTCAAAAAATTGACAATATAACTAAAAGAGATGAAATTCCTCAAAAATATATCCTAGCATGTGAATTATTTGACATATGAGGTATTGATTTTATGGGGCTATTTTCGAGCTCAAAAGGTTATAATTATATTTTACTGACGGTTGACTACTTCTCAAGATGGGTGAAAGCTATTCCAACAAGAACTGATTATGTAAAAGTGATGGTCGAATTTGTAAGAAATTATATTTTGAACATATTTGGTTTACACAAGGCTATTATTTGCGACAGGGGAATTCACTTTTGTTATAAATTGAGGACACCCTTTTGAAGAAATATAATTTCCAACATAGAATTTCCACAGCTTATCTTCCACAGACGAGTGGACAAGCTGAAGTCTCCAACCGAGAGATTAAAAGTATTTTGAAGAAAATAGTCAATCCCAAAAGGAAAGACTAGAGTGATAAGTTAAATGTTGCTTTATGGGCATACCGCACAGCATATAAAACTCCAATAGGGATGTCTCCTTATAGATTTGTTTATGGCAAAGCATGCCACCTATCTGTTGAAATTGAACATAAGGCTTGATGATGTGGATTAAATCACACATCACTTTATCATTCTAAATCTTGTTTTTAGTCCCTTTGTATCGTCTAAATTGTATTTTTAGTTTCATTTTCGTCTTGGAATGTTGATACCGCTATATGTTTGATTTTATGGCAGATTGGCATGGAAATTGAAGAAGAAAAGAGGAAGAATTGCAAGGATGGAAATTCAGGA
>JAOVYX010015111.1:0-29215 GCA_035668315.1 Drosera spatulata
GCTTAAACTAATCATGTTACATGCATATGAAACCATTGATTGTATATGACAATTAGCTTAAATCATATTATATCAATGAGCCACTAAACAAAACCACTTAGCGTGATTTATAGCTTTAACCTATGTATATTAGGTGATCAATGTAATAAACCCATGTTATATAGTATTTCTAACAGATTTCATGCAACAGTTTCATCATCAAACACCAGGTAATATGATGGGCTCATGTTTGCATAATGGGACGATGAAACTTGATGAGGAGTGTAGTCATGTGAAAGGGAGCCCATGGATTTGAAAAGTAAGGCTTAGGTGCGCCAGGGTTAGGATGATGCTCTTTGTAAAAACTTATGGCATTTGTATGGTTGTTTCTCCGACAGTACGAGCACCACGACCTTCCATTTCCATTCCCATAAGAGTTGGGTCCCATTTGAGAGGATCTTCCTCAGCCTCGACCTCGGCCACCATTACTGCTCCCACCACCACAAAAATGGCCTCCTCGACCACCACGACCAAGATGAGTGGCAAAAGCAGCAAAAGCTTGAGGCGAGTCCGAGCCTGCGGTTGAAAATTGAAGCTTTTGAAGAGATTTCAAGTACACTTGACTTGAAAGGATTCCATGAAGGTCTGTATAGGAGATGGAGTCGGTGCGCCCAAGCAGGGATGGGAAGATGTTTTGTTGGTCGGGCTTAATTGCTTGAAAGATGTGAAGATTGAAGTCCTCCGGAGATAACGATTTGTCGGATGCACCAAGTTCGTCGGAGAGAAACTTGGCTCGTTGGAGGAAAGAGTAAATGGGCTCGTCGGGGTTCTGACTAAGTTGTTGTAGATTAAGGTGGAGGGATAGGATCCGGGTTATGGATGACAAACTGAAGGAGGCACGGAGACTATCCCAGATCTCATGGCTAGTTTGCTTTATCGGTAAGATTTCTTCAGAGATGGATGAGATTAGGAGGCCCATAATAGAGGCGTCCTGTTGTTGCCAAGCAGCGGCCAAGGTCGATCGACGGGACAGGGGAGCGAGCCATTGACGTAACCGTAGAGTTGTTGTCCTTTGAGGAAAGGGACGATTTGTTCTTTCCAAAGTAAGAAATATTTCTGATTTAATCTGAGATGAAGGAAATTATGTGCAGAGGAGAACGAGGATGAGGGGATAGTGGATACGTTTACTGCATCTATTGATTTGTGTTAAATGATCAAGGGCACTTGGCGTACTAACCAATAGCCAAGAATCAAGCAGCGGAATAATACGGATCTGTGTGAAGTTACAACCTTTCTTGATTTCACCACACGATCGTACTCCTCTTGTTCGTCGATGCTATATCGTCTCTTCCTAATGCGTTCACTCGTCTCAATGGGATCGCCTGATTGGCTACTAGAGTTACTCCGTAAGATAGTTTCACGTACTCGAATCTCAAAGGGCATAGGTGATTCCTCTAGAGATAGGTTGGAGAAGAGAGAGCGGAGAGATGTGTTTTTTATCACGTATGATTTATATCTGAGACTCTGTCAGACTTTATAGGAAAACCAGATTTGATTCCTAACTCAAATCTTGGTAATCAGTTAGGATAATAATTAGAATTCAAATAACAAATATTCAAATTCCTAATATATTGTCACGTCATTCATGACTTGTGGGAGCCATATAATATTTAATCCCAACATCTCTCACTCGCTCACATGGTGGAAGTCATCTCCATAACTCATTCTCAAACAACCTCATCTCTTCATATAAAACTGGAATGTGCAACCCTATGAGAGCAAACGCACATAAGAGCTATGTATTAAGTCATCACCAAAACTAACACAAAGCGTCATTAGGATGAATCTCGTCAATGCCCCAGACAGTTAGACTGCACCTAGATACAATTCTCAAATCCCTCACAACGAGCAATGCTATATCTCTCACAAACCGTTATGTACTCATGACTTGCATCAAGGAACTAATCCGATCAAGTTACTCGGGTAATGAGTTATACAACATGATGTATTATCATACTATCTTTCCAAACAATATATGTTGGTTCCATTCAACCCAACTGATATCTTAGATATGCTCCGCGAGACTGCATCAATCATGATCCAAGAAAACATGCTAAAATAGCAACATCAAGCAGCCTTGACCCAACATAGTTTATGATCTATAAGGGCACATAAACGAATCACATAATGATTCAAATGGCTCACACAGGGATAAAGTACGGATTCATTTGTCGCTCCCACTATAATGATCGTCTCAAAGCACATACAGTATGAATGTATGCTGTGGTGTTCTCCTATAAAGGGCATGTCACTCGTAATAAATAACACCACACGAGTCTTAGTCTAGTCGTTGTACAAGCGCCTAACCTGAATTTCTAGAACCAGTCACTCTCGCAGCGCCTGTTCTAGAAGTTCATATTCGGCTATTTACAGGCTTCATAAAGTGTGGTCAACTTCATGATCGACGAAAGAACATGGTCTTATCTTAGCTCCAATTAAGGTGACACATAATATATAATTATCACTCGCTTGCCCTCTAGGCGCCAAAGATATAACATCTCATCTTGCACATCATCTAGTGTCAAGGCGATTCATCTGTGCCAGTAGATCGAATCAAGCTTGAGGACATCTTTACAAAATACATACATAAAACATCAAACCAGAACTACACGTATAAAATAGTAATGATGTAAACTAGAATGTCATACAAAACGAAAAATAATGTATCAACAAATATATCAGATCCTACACAAATACATCTCTAGCAATAGGCTTAGTCAAGGGATCAGCCACCATCGTGCCAGTAGATATATGATGTAGGATCACTTCCTTCTTCGCTACCATGTCTTTAATGAAGTGATAACACACACCTATATGTTTAGTCTTCCCATGATACTTGGGATCCTTAACATATACCAAAGCTGGCATGCTATCATAGTTCATAAGAATGGCCTCCTCCTTGTAGGTCTTAATAGCCAACCTCTGTAAGAATCTCTTCAGCCACACAGCCTCCTGAACTGCTGCTAAGTATGCAATGTACTCGACCTCCATCGTGGAAAGAGCAACAGAATTCTGCTTCATGCTGTTCTAAGAGTCCACCACCAAGTATAAACACATAATCTGATGTAGACTTATGCTCATCTCTATCACTGGCCTAATCCGCATCACTGTAACCTCTCAAGCTTAAATCACCCGTATGGTAACATAAGACAAGGTCAGTAGTACCACGAAGATATCTAAAGATTCTCTTGACAGCTATCCAATAAGCTTCACCAAGATTACTCTGGTATCGACTGACCATGCCAACAGCATAACAAAGATCAGGACGTGTACACAACATAGCATCCATCAAGCTCCCAACTGCTATTGCATATGGTACTTTCGACATACACTTCTTTTCTTCATCAATCTTAGGACATTGATCAAGGCGCATTCTTTTTGTATTGGGGTGTCAACTAGTTTAGACTTATTCATGCAAAACCACAAAATTATCTTCTTGATATAAGACTCCTGAGACTAACCTAGAAGTTTTTTTTTTAACGATCCCTCACAACTTTCGCACTTAGCACATAGCTAACCTCCCCCATGTCCTTCATCTCAAAAGTTGAGGACAACCATCTCTGAGTGGCAACTATAAGATCCATATCATTGTCGGCTAAAAGTATGTCATCTACATACAAAGCAAGTATAACAACTTTATCATTCGACCTCTTTATGTAACAGGAATTATCCTTATTAACTACATCCTTCGTGAGGTAGACACAATGATCTTCCTCGATCATGTCAAAACCAATGGATGTAATAAATTAATGGAACCTTAAATTTCATTGTCTCGAAGACTACTTAAGACCATATATGGAACGATTTAAGCGATAAACTTTGCGCTCTTATCCATTCACTTCAAAACTCTCCGATTGAGTCATATAGATCTCTTCCTCAAGTTATCCACTTAGGAAAGCAGCCTTAACATCCATTTGATAAAGTTCATATTCTTGCTGGGCCAAAATCAAAAGGATAAGGCATAGAGATGCGAATCTCACTACCAGAGAAAACGTATCCCCATAATCTGTCCCTTCTATTTGGGTATAGCCTTTTGCAACTAAACGCGCCTTATACTTGTCAATCGATCCCTCAGTCTTGCATTTGACCTTTAGAACCCACTTGTTCCCAATGGTCTTACGCCCAGACGGAAGATCAATCAAGTCTCAGACCTTATTCTTAGGCTAATTCTTCTTGTATGGCAGCATTCCATTCATGGCTTGCACTTGAAGAGAGCATAACCCAAATAAAAGCAGACTCATCTTCATCAACAACAACGTGGGCATACATAAGAGCCTCAATCCCCTCAATCTGAAATAGACGACAAGGAACCTTGCCACGTGCACTTTTTCTCACTTGAGTCTCACTAGTACTTGGTGTGCCATCATCAATAGGCACACTCCCACTATTCAGTGCACTTCCAGTTGGTTGTGAAACATCTCTACTATCCTCAACAACCTTAAGCTGAGAAACTAATTCCCCTGGTAAATTAGTCTCACTTTCCTCTATCTCCAAGAGGTCCAAACTCTTTTGAGTGTCTCTTAAAGAAGGGAACTCTTTCTCAAGGAAGTCAACATCCCAAGATTCAATCTCAGCCATTCCTCCACCATCTTGATGTTCACCATACATCACGTACCCTTTCGAGCTATCGAAATATCTTATAAAGATAACCTTTTTAGCTTTAGGACCCAATTTCCCAAATTTATACAAAACATTATGAACATATCCTGCAGTACCCCAAGGACGCAAGTGATTAAGATTAGGTTTATGTCACATCCACAACTCATATGGAGTGAAAGAAAGAAGGCACTCTATGAAGCTTGTAGGTCGCAGTCAACAAAGCATCCCCCCAGAATGATATTGGGAGGTTAGCTCGCGCCATCATCAAACGAACCATATCAAGTAAGGTTCTTTTTCTTCTTTCCGCTACACCATTTTGTAGCGGAGTGTAAGGAGTAGTGAGTTGCCTAACAATTCCCTATTTCTCACAAAATTTATCAAATTGAGATGACAAAATCGCGTCCACGATCGGTTCTAAAAACTTTTAATTTCTTCTCTTTTTGATTCTCAATCTCAGCCAAGAAATGTTTGAAACAATTAAAAGCCTCATGGCGGTGAGCTAAAAGATACACATAACTGAAGTGGTATAGTCATCAATGAATGTGAGAAAATATGAAGCACTATTACATGTTTTAACACTCATAGGACCATAAATGTCCGAGTAGACTAACTCAAGTGGCTGAGTAGCTCTTATAGTCTTACCAAAAGGCTTCCTGCATGCCTTTCCTACCAAACAAGCCTCACATGTAGGCAACTTGACCTTAATGAATGGGCTCAAAAGGCCTTCTCTAGCTAATCTAGTCATCCAGACTTGCCCAATGTGATCAAGTCTAGTATGCCATATAATCGAATCAACATCAATATCCTTATTATCGCCAACATTCACATCAATATCAGCATGAGAAACAAAGATGAAGAAATAGAATTGCATAAATTCAAAAATAGAAATTATTACATAAAGTTCAATATCCAATCAAAATACCATCAAATGAAATGTGTACACCATTATTCGAGAAATTAACATAATATCCAAGGCTAACTAAACATAAGACAGAAATCAAATTATGTTGCACTTGTGGCGTATACAATACGTTATGCAATAATAAGGACCGCTCTCCATGCAATGGAAGTTGGTAGCACCCTACTCGCAAGGCGTCCTCCACAGTGCCATTTCCCATGTAGAGTCTTCAGAAACTCGGTGGAACCCTTTTATAATCTACAAAGCCTCTACGATCTCTCATTACATGCTTTGTTGCTACTGAGTCTACAATCCACATAGGAGAGGTATTAGCAACAAGTACATGAGAGCATACACAAATAATGCTCGAGGAACTAGAAATGGATACCTTCTTTATCTCAATGCATTCACGAGCGAAGTAACCCATCTTTTGGCAGTTATAGCACTTGATCTTCATCTTATCTTTCTTTCCACCACGTTTGCCCCTTGGGCGTTTAGCCACTTTTCCTTCTTTAGCACCTTGTTATCTCGAACTTATCAACTTGCCCTTGTTATTACGCTCAGACCAATTTCCATTGCGTTCACTACAAAAAAAACAGCTGATTTGCGACAGCGTTGTCGTAAATCTTGCAACAGAATTTAACATTTCATTGCTAAATTAAAGATTAGTGACAGATTAATGTCTGTCGCAAATTAGCAACCGAACTGTCGTAAATCAGCGATACAAACCAAGGCCGTCGTTATTTAGCGACGGATTTCAAACTTCCGTTGCAAACCTTTGCCATAAGCCCCCGAGCTACTTCTCCCCCTTCATCATTTCTTCCCTAATTTCTCCCCAATTAACACACCCAACCACTCCGACCACCACCTCCGGCCACCGCCTTCCTCCGTCCCCAATGCAACCCCCGTTCGCGACCGAGACGTCGCCTTACATCTCCCTCGCCTCCCCACTTCGCCCACTTTGCCCCATCGCCATCCACCACCACCGCCACACCCCGCCGTCCACCACAGATGTTGGACAACCACCGTCATTCTCAGCACCCATGCGAAGAACCACCATCACTGCCAACATTTTCCGACAAGTTCTCCGGTAACCACCATCAACATCCACCAACGCCATCATTTCATTACAGAGTGTATACAGTATCGAAACCTTAACTTATAATTGGACTTTTAATACTTTCAATTTGTGTGTAGTTATTATTATTTGGAGCATTGGATTCGAATTAGTTGATGTTAGAGGTTGGTTTGTTGATTCTTGGTTGGTTTGGAGGAATTGAGAGTGTATCTCAATTCGGTGAGCTGTTTTGGTTGTGGTTCGTTGATTGAGTTAATTCATAGGTCGATGGAGGTTGGTTTGACTATTAGGTTCCTTTGTATGGTTCAATTGTCATTGGAAGAGTTGTATGATTGGTTTTGATTTGAAGGGATCAAGAGTGTGTCTCGATCCTTTGATTTCTAAATCATTGAATCTTGTGGAATTATATTTTGATAAAAAGAAAATATGTTGAATATTGTTTACGTCGAATGTTTAATTAGGGTTGATTTTTTATTTTATTTGTTTGGATTTTTTTCATGAGCTAAAAAAAATATGTGACTATTGGATAATCCCTATGTATGTGTTGTAGCTAGATGGAACTTGTTTGGGCCAAAATAAAAATTTTTAGATACTTTTTTAAACCTTAGTGAAACCGAACTTTATCGAATAGGATTTTTAAAATGTCATAAATTATTTTAGTTTCAACCTTAATTAGGTGAGTGTAACATTAAAATATCATGATCTTACATTGATTATGTTTTTAATGGACAGAAAGATGAGATCGGATTTATCATGGTTTTATGATAGATCCTGGATGTATGAGTAGCTTGTTGATGGGTTTTGAGCACCATGTTTGCTAGAAATGTTATAGAGTTTGTGAACTTCGTCCTTGCGAATCAGATTTTCAATTATCTTAAACATTTGAGATGCCCTTGTGTCAAATGCCACAATAGGATATATCAAACGACGGATGAAGCGATAGTGCACTTGTATGAGCGGGGGTTTGTGTCCAACTACTGGATATGGCACAACAGGGTGAGGCTGAGCAAGGGGAAACCTCGATAACGATGCACTCAAATCCGTATGAGGATATGATTCTGGATGGGTTTGGGCCTGGTTTTTCCAAGATTGTAGATCATGAGACAATGAAGGATTGTGATGACAGTCCGTCACCTACTTCCAAGCTTTTCTTTGATATGTTGAGTAGTACTAAGGAGCCCTTGTATCCTGGTTACAGAATGTCCCACCTTGAGACTGCTTCCAGGTTTTTGAACATCAAATGTGAGTATAACATACCGCACAGGACGACTAATGCCATTGCGGCGTTGTTGAAAGACATTTGTCCAGAAGACAATGTGATGACGGACATATTATACTCCACTAATCGGCTGATGAGAGGCATCCGTCTTCCTATTAAGAAGATAGACATATGCCCCAATGGTTGCATTTTTTTTGGAAGGATGCAGAGAACTTGAAGATATGTTCCAACTATCGGGCACGAAGGTACAAGGACAAACTTCGGGGTAAGAAGCGTGTTGCTCATAAGGTGATACACCCCGAGGTTACAATGTTTGTATGTAACCAAGAGCACAGCCGAAGCGATGTCTTGGTACACCTGTAACCAAAGCTTTGAGGACGTGATTTCACATCCCACAGACAGTGAAGCTTGGAAACATTTGGAAAAGGAGTTTCCCTAGTTCTCTGCTGAACCTCGGAATATTCTTTTGGGGCTATGCCCTGATGGGTTTTCTCCTTTCGAAAAGTCTGGGACTGAGTACTCATGCTGGCTTGTGATTATGACTCCGTATAATCTTCCACTGGGGCTATGCGTGAAGACTCCATACAATAAGCTTTCCATGATCATTCCAGGGCCGAAAAGTCTGAAGGGGAACCTGGATGTTTACTTGCAGTCTTTGATCGAAGAGTTGACTCATTTGTGGATGTTTGGTAAGACCACTTACGATGTTTCTGTGAGGTAGACCTTTCAGATGAGGACAGTGTTGTTATGGACAGTTAGTGATTTTTCGACTTATACAGTACTTTTTGGTTAGAGCACAGCTGGAAGATTGCCAAGTCCTTATTGCATGGAGCATACCAAATCCTTCACTCTGAAGAATGGTAGGAAGCAGACTTGGTTTAACTGTCATCGTTGTTTCTTGCCTTATGAACATCCATTTCGAGGCAATGAAAGCGGGTTCTCGAAGAATAGGGTTGATTATGATGACCCAATCCCTATCTATGACGATGATGAGAAGGGTGCTTGTGTGTTCTCTTCCAATCCCGATTACTTCCATGTCACTCACAATTGGAGTAAGAGGAGCATTTTTCGGCAATTGCCATATTGGCATAAGTTCCAAATTAGGCATAATCTTGATGTCATGCATATTGAGAAGAATGTGTTTGAAAATCTGTTTCATGCCATCATGGATGTAAAAGGAAAGATGAAAGACATGATGGTGGCTAGAAAAGATCTCAAATTGTATTGCAAGCGTCCGAAGTTGGTGTTGAAAAGATTGAAAAATACGCGAGGCATCGTGGACACGATTATCCCGTAGGCTCCTTATGGGGTGAAGAAGGAGGCACGAAGAGTGTTATGTGAATGGATCAGAATGCTAAAGTTTTCTGATGGATATGCATCCAATTTGAGACGCTGCGTTCGTGACAAGGAATGGTGTTTGAAGGGTCTCAAAAGTCATGATTGTCATATTTTTATGCAAAGGTTGCTTCCAGTACCTTTCAAGGAATTGTTGCAGCATCATGTGCGGAATACCTTCACCGAGTTGAGCTTATTCTTTAGAGATCTGTGTTGTTAGAGTATACGTCGCGAGGACATGGAGAGATTGGAGATACAGATCCCAGAGATTCTATGCAAGTTGTAGAGGTTGTTTCCTCCAGCTTTTTTCAATTCTATGGAGCACTTGCCTTTGTATCTTCCACATGAGGCAAAAATTGTTGGACCTGTGCATTATAGGTGGATGTATCCTTTCGAGAGGTATATCTAATTAAGCAGTATAAAGTAATTTTTCCTCTATTAGAGGTTTTCTGAACTAATGGCCGTTCAAGGGTTTCAAATTATGAATGATATCTCTTTCCAGGTTTCTGTTTCACTTGAAAGGTGAAATTGGTTATAAGGCACATGTTGAGGGCTCCATTTGCAAGGCATATCTTATGGAAGAGCAGATCAATTTTTGCCAACATTACTTTGGGAAAAAGATGGGCACAAAGGCTCGAAATCCCCTGTGCAATTGCGGTGCTTCAAATGAGCTTGATGATCCTAATCTGCCAAGTGTGTTTCATAAGCATGAGGGATATGCCACGAGGAAGGGGAGAAAGGATACGTTAGCTGAGCAAGATCAAAAAGCAGCTCATAGATTTGTTCTATGGAATTATGAGCAAATTGCTCCTTTTGAGAGGTATGAAAACCAACAAGCATTTTACTAAATAATTTAGTAAATTTTATCTCATATATCAAGTGTTATAAATCATAGATTATTCGAGTCAAAAATTTTGAGAACGCGACGTTTAAGATCCGTCCAAGAAGTTTAGAGTAGATTTGGAGATTTGTAGCCTTCGTGACTTCAAAACTTTATAAGTAGAATGAGCCTTTGAATCGTACTGAATTCATTATTATTCTTTCTATAATGATTACTCTCATCCTCTCCATTCCTTTCGAACACAGGTCTTAAAAAATACTTTTGATGACTTGGTTTATAGCCTTGGTACACGACCATCTGTTCAAGTGTACAAGTATTCGCAATACTACCCCAACGGATTTTTGTTTGACACATACGACTATGGCTCAAGGAAAGCCACTATGAACTATGGGGTATGTGTTAAAGGTGATGGAATTGATTATCATAGGATTTTAAGAGACATTGTGGAGTTGCAGTACGTGGGATCCGAACACTCCTATGAAATGATTCTTTTCAAGCGTGATTAGTTTGACTCCAACAGAAGCCTCAATGTACACAAAAATACAAGATGGTTGAGATTGACAAGACAAAGAAGTATCGAAGGGGCTATGATCCTTTCATATTGGCAAATCAAGCTATTCAAGTATGCTATGCTCCCTATCCTAGCCTCACCAAGACTCGAGATCATTCATGGGCGGTATTTAGGATGAAGGCACGAGGAATGATTGATGCTCCCATTGAAGATGAAGCTTTTCAAGAAGACACTTCTCATACATGTGTCTCACTTGTCTCTGATGACGATGACCTTGAAGATGACCTCGAGCAAGACCATGATGAAGATGATGAGGAAGAGAAAGAGAATGAGGACGAGGAGGCCGAGGAGGCCGAGGAAGAGGATGAGGACGACGAGGACATGGAGGAGATGAGGATGACGATGACAATGACGATGACAATGACAATGACGATGACAATGACGATGACGATAACAATGACGATGATGATGATGATGATGATAACGATGAAAATGATTAGAGGAAAATTAGTGGCGTGAGCCTTGATACGCTGATGCCATAATAACAAATGTGTTTGAATGAACTTCATGTTGGACTGGGTTCACTCCTTGTGGAGAAAGGCCGATGGATTAGCGCATATTTAATTATATGGAGGAGCCCTAATTTATTGGGGTTAGATTATTATTGATCAAAAATATAAATAGGTTATTTTTCGATTTAGGGTTACAACTTTTCGTTTTTTGGCCGACAGAGAGATTCTGTAGCTGCCTTGGAGGAAAGGTTCAAGAGAGTAAAGGAGATCAGCAACCAGCGACACAACAGATCAGCAAAAGAAGAGAACAGCCATTAGTCCAGCTTGTGACAACATCAATTAACAGTTTTGGGTTCAGTTTCTAGGTTGTAGCTGCCAACTTCCGGTGGCGGGACGGAGATTGAAATGGTATTGGACCATCGTGAAATTTGGTGAGCACATTTTTAACTCATCAATCTTTGATTAGAAACTAACGGTGTGTCGTTTAGATCTGTATTGACTGAGTTATCGCAGTCCAATGTTGACAATAGATTTTTCAACGAATTTGTTTGTTTTGCTTGGTTCATGTGATCTGTTTGGTTTGCGATGGTTGTTTTCCTCTAGTGCTATCTAGAGAGGACCTTGTGTACCCATTATTTTGTTGATAGTGGAGCTTTGAAGTGGGTTTCAGCCTCGTGATTTTTCACTCCTCACAATACTACCCCAATGGTTTATAGGACAGGTGACTACACTGCTGTGAAGATGGGAAATAATGGACTGGCAGTAATTGTAGGCATCAGAGATGTATGTCTAGAGACCAGTGACAGCACGAGGTTAGTATTGCATGATGTCAGACACATTCCTGATATTTTTCTGAAATTGATTTCCACAGGTAAGCTGGATAATGAAGGTTTTTGTAGCACCTTCTATGATGGCCGATGGAAGGTCACTAAGGGTTCTTTGATTGTGGCTCGAGGAACCACACACTCTTCATTGTAGATCACACAAGTGAAGTTATGTGGTGACAGGATTGTTGCCGTGGCTGATGAAGAGAAAGAAGAGTTATGGCATAGAAGACTCAGCCATATCAATGAGAAGGGATTATCCATTTTGGCCAAGAAGAAGCTCATACCATGTTTGAAAAATCCAGCGTTGAAAAGATGTGCTCATTGCCTAGCAGGAAAGCAAAGCAGGGTTACTTTCAAGAGTTCTCCTCCTTCCAGAACGTAAGGTAGCCTAGATTTGGTTTATTCTGATGTTTGTGGTCCTATGAAGACAAGAACACTTGGTGGGTCTCTTTATATCGTTAACTTCATAGATGATTACTCAAACAAAATATGGGTTTGCACCTTGAAGTCTAAAAACCAAGTGGTAGATGTCTTTAAATAGTTTCATGCTTTGGTTAAGAGATAAACAAGGAGGAAACTGAAACACATCATAACTGATAATGGGGGAGAGTACTTTGGTCCTTTTGATGAGTATTGCAGACAGCAGGGTATCAGACCTCAAAAGACGCCTCTTAAGACTCCTCAATTGAATGGGTTAGGTGAGAGAATGAATAGAACACTAGTTGATAGGGTGAGATGTTTGCTTTCACACGCACAGTTGTCGAGGTCCTTTTGGGGTAAGGCTTTGAATACTGTTGTTCATGTTATTAACCTTACTCCTTGCATTCCTTTGGATCTTGATGTTCCTAACCGAGTTTGGATAGGGAAAGATGTCTCATATGATCATTTGTGTGTCTTCGGATGCAAGGTATTTGTTCACATACCCAAAGATGATAGATCTAAGCTCGATGTAAAATCTCGATAATGTATATTCATTGGTTAAAGGCAGGATGAGTTTGACTACAAGTTCTAGGATCCAGTTGAAAAGAGACTTGTAAGACGCAGGGATGTTGTGTTCATGCAAGATCAGACTATCCGGGACATTGAAAAATCAAAGATTTCAACGCCACAGGTCAGTGATGATTTGATTGATTTAGATCCAATTCCTCATGCACATGTGCCCATACAGGTTGAGGAAGATGAATAGGTTGATCCAGAAAAGATAAATGTCCTAGAGCCGTTTGATATTGATGATGTCATTCCTAAATCAGAGATCCCAGCAGAGATTCTGCAAATTGCTCCACATGATGTTCAGCTCCGACGGTCAGTTAAAGATCCGAAACCGTCTATTAGATATCCTTCGTATCAGTATGTGACAATGATTGATGCATATGAATCGAAATCCTATTCAGAGGCTTTGGATGATGAGTGCCAGAGTAAATGACTTGAGGCCATACAGGATGGCATGAAGTCGCTACACGACAATCATACCTTCGACCTAGTGAAGCTATCTAAAGGTAGAAAAGTTTTGAAGAACAAGTGGATATTCAGGTTGAAGCATGTTGAGCTGACTTCATAGACACGATACAAAGGCAGATTAGTTGTTAAGGGGTTCACTCAGAGAAAGGGGATCGACTTTGAAGATATATTCTCTCCAATTGTGAAGTTGTCATCTGTTCATGTAGTTATAGGCCTGACAGCTAGCCTACACTTGGAGATTGAGCATATGGATATCAAGACACCCTTCTTGCATGGTGATCTACAAGAGGAGATATACATGGAGCAGCCAGAGGGTTTTGTTGTGAAAGAAAAAGAGGACTACGTCTGCAAATTGAGAAAGTGTTTGTACGGCCTGAAACAAGCGCCAAGACAGTGGTATAAGAAGTTTGAGTCAGTTATAAAGTAGCATGACTACAGGAAGACCAAAGATGACCATTATTTGTTCGTACAGAGATTTTCAACAGATGACTTCATTATTTTACTGATATATGTTGATGATATGTTGATTGTTGGTAAGAATTGACAGGTTGAAGAAGCAGTTGAGTAAGTCCTTTGCTATGAAGGACATGGGACCAGCAAAGAAGATCCTTGGTATCAAGATTGATCGAGATAGAGATGTCAAGAAGTTGTGGATATCATAGGAGAAGAATATTGAGAAAGTCCTTCAGAGTTCAACATGGGAAATGCTAAAGTGATAAAAAGAAAAAAAAAGCTCACCTATTGCTTCACACTTTAAATTAAGTGCTGATCAGAGTCCTTCTACAGACGAAGAGAGAAAGTATATGTCAAGAGTTCCTTACGCTTCAGCGGTTGGGAGCTTGATGTATGCGATGGTGTGTTCGAGACCGGACATTGCACATGCAGTTGGTGTTGTGAGTCGCTTTCTGTTAAATCCAGGTAAAGCTCATTGGGAAACGGTGAAGTGGATATAGAGATATCTTCGAGATACTTCCAAACTCAGACTGTGCTTTGAAAATGATAAGCGTGTTGATCGATTATACAGATTCAGATTTAGTCAAAGATGTCGACAGTCATAAGTCTACTTCAGGTTATTTGATGACGTTCCCAGGGGGAGCTGTTTCCTAACAGTCAAGGTTGAAGAAATGCGTTGCACTTTTTACAACAGAAGCAGAGTTCATCGCAACTATGGAAGCGTGTAAAGAGATGCTTTGAATGAAGAGATTCATTCTAGATTTGGGGTCTAACAAGACCGTTATGTGTTGTAGTGTGACAACCAGAGTGTGATTCACCTTAGCAAGAATTCTATCTATCATGGTAAGACGAAACACATTGATACTCGTTATACGTGAATTAGAGATGTCCTTGATGAGAAGAAGATTCATCTTAAGAAGATTACACAGATGATAATGGTATTGTTATGCTTACTAAAGCATTGTCAAGACACAAACTTGAGGTATGCCATTCGAATGCAAGAGTGGCATGCTCCTCCACTTCGTTGTGAAGGGGAGATTTGTTGGGTCGAGTTCACTCCTTGTGGAGAAAGCCCGATGGGTTAGCGCATATTTAATTATATGGAGGAGTCCTAATTTATTGGGGTTAGATTATTATTGATCAAAAATATAAATAGCTTATTTTTGGATTTAGGGTTACAGCTTTTGGGTTTTTTGCCAATAGAGACTTGGACGAAAGGTTCAAGAGAGTAAGGGAGATCGGCAACCAACGACTCAGCAGATCAGCAAAAGAAGAGAACAGCCAATCAGTCCAGCTTGACACAGCATCAATCGACAGTTTTGGGTTCAATTTCCAGGTTGCAACAACCAACTTTCGATGACCGGACAGAGCTTGAAATGGTATCGGATTATCGTGAAATGATGAACACGTTACTAACTCATCAATCTTCTATTAGAAATTGACGGTGCGTCGTTTGGAGCTGTATTGGCTGAGTTATCTCAATTCGAAGTTGGCTGTAGTTTTTCCGAAGAATTTGGCTACTTTGCTTGGTTGATGTGATCTGTTTGGGTTGCGATGGTTGTTTGCCTCTAGTGCTATTTAGAGAGCACCTTGTGTATCCATTATTTCGTTGATAGCAGAGCTCTGAAGTGGGATTCGACCTCCTGATTTTTTACTCCTCAAATCGAGGGATTTTCCAAATAAAAATCGTGTCTTTGTATTTTTATTATTTTCTGCTCTATTTCATTTGTTTCCTAACAAGTTAACACAAGTGGAAAACAATTTATTCTGCATTATTTTATGTCTTACCTCCCATCACTTCAATTGCATGCTGTTATTGACATCACGAACACTGCACTTATAGTACAGATGTTTCCATGCTTGGATCGATTACAATCTTGGCAGAGTAGGAAAAGCTCGATTAGAGCAGATACATGCCTATTGTGATCAAAGCTAAATATGACAGTATCTTCAGTAACGTTGGAGACCATGACTGTAGCCTTGATAGTGTTTGCAGCACGATCGAATGATGCAGATTATATCATTACAAGAATACTTTTTAGGTCCCTTCAAAAAACAAAAAAAGATTACTTTCCTAATGATTTTTCTTCTACTACTTTCTTTTTTGATACAGACTGTTATATCTTCTGTTTTGCTGATTTTAAATCAAAATTTTCCTTACGAATGTAAAACTCAAAGTTTCTAATTATACTGGGAGTAAGTTTATTTAGATATGAAAAACAATTATATCTTGCATGACTATAACGATCTATCTTTATGTTTCTAATTGGATGCAATCTGTCTTTATATCTTCTCAGCATGATAAAATTTCACCTTTATATATTAAACTTTTTGCGTTTGCCTTTGTAGTTTAAGCTAGTTGGTTACAGTATTCTGTGGCAGAACTCGACTCCAGCAACCCAAGTATGACTAATGATCGATCAACTCGAAGACTTGAAATCTTGCCTCATGATTTGGTGATCGACATTCTTCTTCGGTTGCCCGTCAAATCTCTTGTTAAGTGTCAACGTGTCTGCAAAGGTTGGCGTGACTTGATAAAGGACCGTTCGTTTCAACTAGAGCATTAGGAACGATCAACTACTTCGATGAATAACGGGATTATCTTCAATGTATGTGATAGTCAACTACACAGATGAGACCCAACCTTTCTTTTTCATAGATTTTACGCTTGATTCAGTCAAAGAACTCAAGAATCCGTTCCCTCATTGTCACACGAGGCTATATGTGAGTGATGGTGTAATTTGCTTGTGGGATCGTACCAGCGACGGGCCTCCTTATCTTAGCCTTTAGAACCCAGCAACCAAAGAAAAAAGTGCTCTTCCAAAACATCCGTATCCTGATCAAGGGACGCAACTGACGGAATGGTGTTGTGGATTCGGTCTTGTTCCAAAGACCAAAGAGTTTATGGTGGTGATGATTTCAGGATCGGAACTTTGGTATCCTTGTGTATTGCAGGTGTATACACAAGGTAGCAGTAGTTGGAGAAGCATAGAACCTAATGTGTCGCCAAAGCAGGTTGTTCTACATAATGGTGCGTACGCTGGCGGGATCTACTACTGGCAAGCAGCACATCTTGGAGACACTACCAGAGAGAAGTCAAGTTTGTTATCTTCCGACATGGAGGACGAGACGTTTCATTGGATAGATCTTCCAGAGTTACCCGCAGACACAGATGATGCAATTTTCGAGCAAAAAGGATCTATTGCTTTAGTATGTCATCAAGCACGGACGTACAAGGATGATCTAATTCATGTGTGGTTGAGGACTAGGGAACGGTCTAACGCGTCATGTATCAAGCAGTATACATTCAGCTATCCGGTTCATCGGTTTTGTTCGTTTCCTTTATTGTTATGGGAGAATGGTATGATTGTTCGAACCTACAATAGAAGACTAGTTCATGTTGATTCCAACAGCGGCGAGGAGAAAACTATTCGAGTTGACACGCCTCAAGAGCAGATCGTTATGTCAGTCTTCAATGAGAGCCTTTTCTCCATGAAACCTAAAAAACAGATTGTTGATGAGTTTTATTGGCTCTATGATTAGATTTTTACGAAGCTCTGTTATGTCTGTTTCATGCATGGAGGCTGGTTTTTGTTTTTGTTTTTGTTTTTTTTTTTTTTTTTTTGGCGTTCTTTTGTAACCTCTTTTGAAACTGGATTAAGTTTGGTAATGAGCTCTTACATCAACTGAGTCATGTCATCGCATCACGTATTCCTGTAATGATATTTGCTTGAATCCAACAATCTTTGGATAAAAACGTGGAGTATATGAATTTGTCCGAAACACAAGAGATTTATGCATCCATAAGGGAAAGGATTTAGGCCACGTTTGATACGCATGATAACAGCAGGATTGGGTAAGAACGCGATTACATCACTAGTAGTAGTACTTCGATACAGTATTGTTTTTCCACATCATTAATGGTATGCAGTTTGTCAAATCCAGTGAGCTGGTGGGAAACTGCATCACCTTTTGTTGTGCCTACCTAAAAAAAATCTGACCTGATCATGTAAACACAAAGAACCAATAATGCTTGATGACAATGGTGTATTTGTTGGAGATCAGCTATTTGCTTAAGCTAGATTTGAGAAGTATAAATAAATGAAATTAAATTAAGCTATGATGGGTGGGTGATCGGTAGTTGGGGAAAAGAGAAATATGACAATGGTGTATTTGTTGGAGATCAGCTATTTTATGCTTCTTTCCTCCGACGGCTATTATACCAGGGCTCGACGAATGTATATACAAAGGTTTGATATGTTTATATAAATCCAACGGTTGATAATAAAAAATAAAGGAGATATACATCTTGAGACGATAACCTAATACTTAATAGATCCATTATCATGAAGTGAGGTTCATATCCTCATGTAAATCTATTCCCACGCTTTAATCTCAACCGTTGACTTATATTAAATACATCTAAATTTAAGTGTATTATGACATATATCCATTTTTTCTTACACAAAATAAAACTTTGTTGAGTGATTTAGGGAACTCAATCCCACTAAATAGGATTTTGAATTCAAGTACTATTAACATGTTATAGACATTGGAAGAGAGTATTCTATCTTTAAATATCATAACTAGGGGACGGAGCCTCGCTATGGCCCAAGTGTATTTGGGTAGTGTTTCCTTATAGAGCAAATCCAATGGAATTGACATTGGGGTTGCCAAAGTCATAATATAGTAATTTTTCATTAATTATGGACTCCAAGGATACAATTTTGGTTGCTAATTTTTTATTTTTGTCATTTATATTATCAAATTTGACAATAAAAAAATATCATTAGTATTGAAATTGCTAACATAACACCAAATGGAGAAGCATACCTAAATTTAGCTTTTTGACACCATTTCATGAGCAGATTATAACTTTTTTGACACTATTCATGAGCAGATTATAGCTTTTTTGATACTATTCATGAGCAAATAATAACTATGTATATACATAGTTATAATTATTGGATCACATAAAAGCCTTGGGGAATTCATATATAGTACATATCCGAAGATGTACACCCGACACTTTCTTATTTTTTGATTAGTTATCAAAATTCAATTTGATTTTTATTAATTGTGGTTAATTTTGTTCCACCAATCAAACTTCGGGAAAGTGCAAGGGAGGAGGGGGTGTTAGTTTTAATATATAAATCTTCATAGGTGGATTATATTAATTATCATCATATTAAATCTGGTTAATTAGTTGGTCTAATAAAGTGAGACGATGGGCTCTTATTTAGTCTAATATGAGACCGATTAGTAAGGGTTGGGTAGATATTTATTGGTCCGTGATGAGTAGACACAATAATTGTTACATCTCTATATATATCAAGTAGGTCACTTTTCCTAACCCTAATTTTGTTATACATGGTGCCTCATCTACACCGGCCGTCAGGGGCATTAGGAAAGTAGAGCCTGTTAACGTCTTTTGTTTATGATCCAGTTTTACAAATCTAATCAATTCAATCGCATACTCGTCGTAAGTAATTTCCGCTGCGTATCGTGACGATCAAGGTATGCGTATGATTGTTTTCATTCTTTATTTGATATTATAGATCTATTTATGACGATCCTGTGATCGGATTAGAGAGAGAGAGGGTCGTGCGTGTAGCACGATTCAGTTTGTTTTTTTTTTCTCTCATTTTTTTTTTATTTTACTTAACAACAATATCAGTGAAGATATATTTCTAAAAGATCAATATAAAATATAAATATCTTCTAAATATGTTACATAAGTTTATATGTGAGTTTAGGATATCACATCTTGGGTGCACTTAATACTTCCCAAAAGCCATCACATTATTCAAATTATTAGAGAAAATCCAATGTGCCTTGAAGTATCGTTTTGGAAACTTATTTCAAAATAAGTATCACAAGGAAACTTTATTCCCAATGTATACCACTTTTTTAAAAAAAAAAAAATTGTTTCCTTTTTTGTCCCCTTTCCAGATTTGAAAATCTCTTCTTCCTCTATTCTTTTCTCACCAGATTCAAAATCAACGTTTTTTATCATCCATTCTACTTTACTGATCATCATAATCTCGATCATCATTCGTCTATTAGCAATCATCGATCATCAACCATCATCATCATCATCTTTACCATGCATCGATCATCGATCATCCATCATCATCCATCATCATCATCATCGACCATCGATTATCATCATCCATCATCAATTTGAACTGTATTCGAAGGATTTGATCTGAGCTCGAAGGAGGTTATGTATCTGATCAAAGGATGGCTGAGATTGTGATGTTGTTGTGCAAAATTGATGATGTTAATTATCCGATTAGTTTTGCCACGCATTCTAAATTCGAAGATGTTTTGAAGAAGTTATGTGGTGTTCACCCAATCAATAGAATAGAGGATATTCGTATGTACTATTCTATTCCCTCCCATGAACGTTGTGTTTTGAGGAATCAAGAGGATTTGGACTCATTGTTGTTTTTGGTCGAAGCATATATGTTGGAAATGGTTGATGTTTTTGTTGAGATCCATGAAGCATCTTCATCAAATTCTATTTCATGTTCAACGTATGGTGGGAATTATAATGTTGATCATGATTCTTTTGTCCAATGTATTGAAGATGTAATTAGGAGAACAGTAGTAGATGTTTGTCTTAAAAATTCGGAGCCTAGTGTTAAACTAGTATGCCTTGATTAGAAAGTAGTACGTCTACCTGATTTGTCTTGTAAACAAATTGAAATGGAGACGTAGACCTCGTATGTGCCAGGTGATGGTGTTTTTGACCCTGATTATGATGATGTTTTGCCTTTCGAAGGTTCGTCAAGCAAGGCAAAGTGTTTACTTTCATCCATGTGGTCGTCTTACATTGATAATGTTGGACAGTGCTTTATGGGAGACGTTGATGATTTTCGAAACTATCTTGCGAAATATGTTAGGGAGATTGATTTTGAGTATGTATTTAAGAAGAACCGAAAGGAGAAAGTGTCTGTTTATTGTAAGTTTAAGGATGAAAGGCGATGGATGGTATATAAAGGCTTCTGCGTGCAGCTCAATTGGTTGTTTTTATATTAAGGAGTTCGACCATGTTCATACCTGTGGTCATACGATATTCCCTGATCGTGGAGTGAAAAGGTTGAGTTCAAAATGCATAGCCAGGCTTATTATTGATTTGGTGAGAGATAATGATAAGATAAATTCTGTCGATATTGTGCAACATTTCCACAATTGTTATGGTTTGGACATTAGTTATAAGAAGGCTTGGTAGGCATTTGAGAAAGCGAAGTCTCTAATATATGGAGATTCAGTGGAGTCGTTCGGCGTTCTCAGGCCTTATGTAGACACGACATTGAGCACCAATCCAGGCAGCCACATCACCCTCAGCATGGATGAGTCATCGTACAATTTTTATCGCCTTTTTTTGTCTTTACATGCTTCTATCAAGGGTTTCAATCATTATTGACCGATGTTATTTTTGGATGGTACTTTTCTCAAGGGACGTTTTCAGGGAGTATTATTGTCCGCTATCAGGAAAGACGGAAATCAAGGTTAGTGTTCGAAAAGCCTTTTTCTTCAAGACGTACTACATAAATAATAGGCGTACTAGTAAGTTTATAAGTTCTTTCATGTGGAGACGTACTACTTTGAAGGTTAGGTGATGCGTACTGTCGCAGGCACGTCAAATTAGAATTTATATGCACTCACTTTCACTCTAAAAATATTAAATGAATGCAGTAGTGGAAGTAAGGGTCGAACGCACAGGGACGGTTGTAATATTATTTATTCTTTTTTTTTAGTTGTTATAAAGAACTATTATAAATATGAAAATTATGGGCGGGGTGTTGTAAGAAACGACTTAAAACTAAACTACCTAGATCGAACAGAAACTTAAAAAAGGGTGAGATATAGAGAAGTCTTAAGTTGGAAGAAATGTAGAGATGATGGTTGAATTCCTTTTGAGTCAGCTAGATCAATCACGGATGTTTCAGAGTTTTAGATGTAACGATTAATATGGAATGGCGGTAATGAGTTTTGACTTAACTCACTACGTTCCTTACCTTCTAACCTCCAATTAGCTAAGATAGTTAAATTAACTCAATTAATCTAAATCACTTCAATTAGCTCAAACATGATTTAATCAAAGAGTTGATTCAAAACATGGAAAAGCCATTCATAACATGAATAGCAATTAGATTAAACTAATCATGTCACATACATATAAAATCATTGATTGTATATGATAATTAACTTAAATCATATTATATCAATCTGCTACTAACTAAATCACTTAGGCGATTCATAGCTCAAAATTAATGTATATTAGGTGATCAATCTAATAAATATATGTTATGCTTCATAGTTTTAGCAGGTTTCATGCAACATATTCATCATTAACATCACTGGTTTTAATCATAAATGCTTCATCTCATGATCTAAGGTCATCAAAGTTCATTAACGCATCCCTACTTATGATCTACTCACGCATATGCATCAAACAAAGCATGGAATAAATCATAGCATCAAAGATAAACATTCTGTAGAGAATAAATAACTGAGAATGAAGGTTTTACAACACAAATTATGTTCCAAACTAATTCCAAAGCAATACAAACGAATCGCGGATCAACTCTCCTTGAAAAGCTTGATGAAAACCCTCCAAAGCTTTCCCTCTTCGCGTCTCCACCTCCTCTAATTGCCTCTGCCATTTCTGTGCTCAATCCCTCTACTGAGAAGAACCCTAAAAACATGTATTTATAGGCGCAAGTCGAAACCAGATTAAACCGACGGTTGAAAATTAATGTTCTATATCTGGAAGACGGTCGCGGTCGCGACCCAACAAGTGTCGCGCTCACGACTCATTAAAAATCCGGATATTGCTGAAAATCACAAGTCACACCCGCGACCTGTGGCCATCGTGCCCGCGACACAGTTTTAGTGGCCGCAACATATGTGCTGATTATCTAAAACTAATACGAAAAATACTAAATGACATCCAAAAATTCTAAAAACTTATATAACACTTCTAAACATGCTAAGCTAACATATCGACGAAAATCGTGAATTTTCAGCCTTGGAGCGCATGACTTGCCATTCCTCTTCATCTTTCTCCATTTTGTTCCAAATTTTGCACCAATCTGCCAAAAACATAAAAATATAGCAGTACCAATATTCCAAGACAAAGGGACGCTAAACACATAAAATAGACAATACACGCGGTATAAAACAAATATTTAGAGTAAATAAATGATGTGTGTTTTCATACACATCATTAAGCGTACTTCTTGTTTATGAGATATTTTAAACACTTATTCTCATCTGTTTTTATATGCTTGATTCAGGTTTATACCATTTGGCCTTCGCTGTTGTGGATGCCGAGACACAAGAAAGTTGGCATTGGTTTTTGTTGGAGTTGCGACATGTTATTCCCGAAGATCGCCAAATCAACTTTGTTTCCGACCGGAACCCTGGACTGGTTGATGCACTACCAAAGGTGTTCTCTAGACATAGCCATTTTTTCTACTTGTTTCACCTAATAAAAAATCTTAGATTGAAGTTTAGCGAGAGTACCTTTCCCAACACATTCAGGGAGCAAATGATCGACCAATTTGAACAATATGTGAGGACTCCTTCTCAGACGGTGTTCTATAAAAAGCTTGAGATCCTTAGAAAAAAAGGTGGAAGAACAATTGATAACTTCCTTCAATCTTTGCCATTTGAGAGTTGGACCAATGCTTTCGATGTAGGGTGTCGTTATGGTGAGTTCATCTCAAACGCTGCAGAGTCTTTCAATGCATGGCTGCTTGATGTGCGAGATCTACCTATCACTCACATGGTGGATCGTATTCGTTTGAAACTTATGGATTGGTTCTCTGAACGTGGGGCAACGACAAAAACGTGGAATAGGGTTGTGTGTCCTGTTATGCTGAAGAGATTAAATATTCTTATGAGCAATTACCGAGCATATAAAGCCATCAGGAGCTCTCCTATGTTTTTTGAGGTGTTGTGGGATCTTTCTGCCTCTGTGGATATTGAAAAAAAGATGTGTTCTTGTTTTTCCTGACAGCTTAATATTTTCCCTTGCATTCACGCTGCTTATGTGATCGGAAAATACATATTGCCTTCGAAAGAGATGGTACATGGATCAATACTTTCATATTGGAAGTTATTGTATGAGCTATCAGTTACCTATCAACCCTATCCCTACTTCTCTGGTTAGCAAACAATGCATAGTTACAGTGAAGAGCAAGGTTGTTCCGCCATCAACAAGCAGGTAACCCAGATGGCCGCGAAAGAGGAGGTTCAAACTTACGAGGGGCGAGGTAGTACGAAGGATCACATGCGGACGGTGTGGCAAGATTGGTAATCACAACAGGAAAACATGCTGAGAACCATTATGCTAAGTGGATTTTCTCAAGTCTAATTATTTGTTGTCACTATATACTAGGACGAACGAGTTTACTTATACAGACGTACTACTTTAATTTTGTACTGGGAGGTACTAGTTTGTGAGTCAGGGATACTAGTTGTTATTTTATCTATATTTCTACTTTGTTTTCAACATTAGGTGTACTAATATCTTTTGCTGAGACATACTAGTTATATTTTGTTTCGGCATGATGTTGTCTGTAATGAAGCGTACTGCTACTTATGTATATTCTTTCATTGTGGCGTACTTTAATAACATTAAAACAAGCATTGCAATGTGAAAATCATCTACTAATCAAACATCCACAAAGACAAATATAAGCATATACTGCACTGTTTGTTGCATAATCCAACCAAAATACAAGACGTTGCTCATCATATTTTTTTTTAGTTCTTTTGTGGTGGTCTAAAGTGATGATCATGGATAAAGGTGTTGATCAGGTGCGTCCTAAATTGTTGTACTTCTTTACGGGATATCTTCTTTACGAGTTGTTCTTCTTTGAAGATTTGTTCCATCAGTTTCATCACAACGATGCCACAGTCCATTCCTATTGATGGCTACTGAGGGCTATCCAGGCACAGCTCCAGTTTTGTCTCTACTTGCGATGGATTAGACTTCAATCCTTCCTAGCCATACAGCTTGAGTATGTTGTCCAAAACCAAATCATCTATATAGTTTTTCTGTATTATTTTCGAAAGAAACTATCAGTTTTTTTTTTTTACAAGTTTATGAGAAATGTGAAATGCAACATATGTAAAAGTCAAACTTACAATCTTCTTAGCATCGAGTTTATACTCCTCCCCCATGTACATCAAAGAATTATAATGTGTCCACACTCCATTTTGGTTATCTAAAACCAAAAGTGTCCAATGATTTGGGGTTTCTCCTGCTTTGTTGCCATTGGAGTTCATCGGGAAGATATGTCATCTCCTCTCTGCACCTATTTGTAGCACCTTATCCATGTAGTATTTAACCGAATCCTTCATGCATATATTTTTCTCCCGGTCAACGATGTGTGTCTGTAATTTTCCATGACAGTTAGTTTAACATTCAAATATAAAACAAAGTTTTCAATTCATAAAACAACGGTTGAATTTTGGATAGCTTACCCAGCACTTAGAATGGTACACGATAAAGTGTTGATTGTTTTGTGCTTGTTGACAGAGCAGCTGCACGTAGGCATTAATCAAATTGCTTGTCATCGTGTACTCATTCACAAGATCTAGGATGCCATCCCGACTAACATAAACCGAAAAGACATCTGGATCACCCCATATTATCTCCCTGCAAAAAGAAAAAATAAAATATAGATGAAAAATTGTTCATCTTGAACAGACGTTCTCACATGACAATGAGACGTACTAGTTGTTAAACAATAGTTTAGAATGTAACCAGACTTGCTATTTTTTCACTAGGCTTACTACTTTTTGATTAGGCATACTACTTTGTTATAATGACTCAGATTGTGTTCACAATGTAATCAGATGTACTAGTTTGGCGTACTACTTATTAGAAATGATTAATTCAGGAAAGAAGAAAAAAAATGAATAACAAACAATTACCCTTTGTCGTATGTCCTTGTTATCTGGTTCAACTTTTCCTCGAGATCATCATCTACGAATTTCAACACTTCTGTCTTTTCTGGCTTTAGTTTTGGTGGCTTTCTTTTTTTTCCCCACTGATGTACATAACCTCTTCTGTGTCCTCTTCGTCATTTGTTGCTTTCTTCATCTTGATGTCTATGGGTTCAGCTGCCTTTGGTTCATCTTCCTACTTGTCGTCACCTTCCTCCACTGTTTTCTTTCTTTTCTTCAGGTCACTGTCATATAGGAACTGAGACTTTCGCTTCTCCGATCTTTGTGCCCGGCCTTTGACATTTTGGACAAGTGATGATGGTATTTTCTTTAACCCTCTTTTCGGTTTCCCCATGTCCTTCTTCTCCTCCTCTTTTTCTTTTTCCTCGTTTGCTGGGCTTTTTGCTGTTTGTTGTTGTTGTTGATTTTGAATCAGTGATTGGATTTCCTCAGTTCTCTTTTCGAGCTCCTGCTTCAGCTGTTGTTGCACCACGTTGATTTGACGAAGCTCTCATTGCAAGCCTTTCACCTGGAGTTCCTTCTCATACAGCTCCATCTCCAACAAATCCTCTTTCTTCTTCATCTTTTCAAACGCTTTCTTGCACTTAGCCACGACTAACTTCAAAGAGTTATTTTCATTCAACAGTTCTTTATTTTTCTCCCTTAAAAGCTCCACTTCCTTTGTTAGCTCCTTAATCTCCTCCTTCAACGCCCTCAAGCTTTCCATCTTTTTATCCAGCTTGGTTTGGAGGTTTTGTTTTGTGGTCTCAACTTCCTGCAGCTGTGTCTCCAATGAAGTTATGATTGTTTTTAAGACATCCTGCGGAGCATTTTGAGAGGGGTCAGGGCTAGGTTGTGCCATGAGTTGTTCATTCAACCTTTTCAACATGAGCATCAGCACGATCACCTTCACATCAGTATTTAAAAGATCAGCCTTTATTTTGGTACACTCGTTTCTTAGAAAGATGCACTTCTCCTACGTTTAATTATGTAACTCAATCTGGTGTGTCACATTATGTTTTGAGATGCGCAGATCCTCCTCTATTGGATCCGAGTATTAAATGCCTCCTTGGTGGCTAAAATCCCATGGTAGTGACAAGCTTGGATAATGCATCATCTATCTCCGCCGGCTCTTCAATATCATCCAATGGTGGTATATAGTGATCCAATGGCGATATATACTGATGTTTGTGTATTTCACATTGACCCATGTGCTGGTCTTGCTCATCCTCTGGTTCTTCATTCTCATCAGCTTCTGGATTGCAATCATGTTCGCCATTGCTATTTTCTTCATTCTCAGTATCATTATCATCATCATCCTGTCGGTCTTCGTGATTTTCTTCTTCCATTTTTATGTGCATTCATCTCTCATTACCAGTGGGTTCTAGACTCCCAACGATCACCGTTAATTAAATAAGGAGGGAAAAAAAGTGTAAAAAGTTTTTCACTTATAAGGTTGCATTTTTTTACAGAGGCGTACTACTTCATTTGTCAACAATAGCACCATACGTACTACTTGCTTTTATATGAGTACTAATTGTTAATTAGTGATCATTAACAACAGACATACTAGTAAATTTATAGAAGTACTAGTTTTAATTTGATTTTCATAATCAATAAACGTACTACATGTTCTTATAGGCGTACTAGGTGTGAATTTGGTTTCATAATCAACAGACGTACTACTTGTTTTTATTGGCGTACTTCTTCATCACAAGTTATACTTTTTACATTTACCATGTATAGTTTTCAAATAGTTTAGTACCTTGTCATTGTAGATTTTTTTGATCGATGCTATGACATAAACTGGTAGCTTTCTCAGGTCCTATTTTGTACATCTTGGTATTCCCTCGTCTTTATCTGGATTGATTACATCGGTGTGCTCGCAAATCCAGAACTACATGTCAATTTGAAGACCAAGTTAGTACAAAAGAGTGGTGAATTGTATAAATAATGCATAAATTTATACCCGGACTTACCGATAATGTCAAGACACATCCATAAACTTACTGAGGTCTTTTTGCATTCTCATGCAAGGAAAAGATCAAATGCTGAATGATGTGCTCTGTCCAGTTATAGTTGCGCATTTTTTCTATGTCCTCGACATAGTTGACATAGCTCCTTTTTAGCGATGTTCTCTTTGTTGGCACAAAGAGTGTCAAAAGTAGCCACAACGTCATTAGTCTGGCCACATCCTCGGCATCGACTTCTTGATCTCCAAAGAAAGCATAATGCAGCTAAAATTTTAGCTCTGGTCAGCTCCTTTTCGTCCTTCACATTTGAATAAAGGTTCAACGGAAATCTCCTTGCAATGAAGTCCGGCTGATCATACAGACCAAGTCCAGTATTGATCTTTCGTTCTCCGTCATCTATACAGAAGATCAGCTTGATGTCCATCGTAGAAATCCTGATTGCCCCTTTTTTGAGATGAAAAGCTTCCATTTGAATAAAATACTTGCTCTAACTTGTCTGGTGTATATATCACTCTTCTTCTACTTATCCTCAATGAGGTTGTTTGCAATGACACTGTTTATCAGTGTTCAAATGGCGTCTTCTTCAGGTACTGGATCTGCTGGTTTGTGAACACACGATTTTTCATTATTGGATCGATATTGCTGCTTACTTCCTAAATAAGAAGAACCAGAAGAAAAAAAAAAAGTCAACAACAATTAACCTTTTCATTACAGTATAGTGTGCTACTTTTTAGCTCAAGCGTACTAGTATTATTTGAATAGATGTTTCCAACCATTTTTCACACTGTGACGTACTAGATCATGCCTAATACATAATTTGCCATGCAATGATATTTGGTGTCTGTACAAGATCAAGAATCCTAGAAAAATATGACTACATTCATTGTTATGGAGTACTATATTTTTTTTACAAACGTACTACATCTTAAAAAATGGTTTTTTCTTGTAATGACATTGTAAAGCCGCAGAAAATTACAATCAAATAAATGTAAAAATTATGATAAAATAATAGTTCAAAAATTAATAAACATAACGAAAATACGAGTTTTCTCTTTTGTACTAAATTAAAAGTAAGAAACGAATCTCGTTTCAAAGTTTTGAGACGTAACATTACGCTTATAACTTTAAATTCGTGACAAAGTTAGACAACTTTTTATCACGAAAAAATATGGAAAATCAAACGTTAAATAACAACGTAATTTCTCGAGCGTGGTGATAAAATTTGCGCAGCAATTGGGAGAAGTATGGGGTTAAACTGTAAGGACCCGAAAAATCCCATAAAATTAAGTTTCACGATAATTAACGTGAATAGTAAATTATCGCAGGTTATAATTTATTTTGCGGGGTTAAAAAGGTTGTTTGATTATATAATAGGAAAATAATACAAAATACGGATGAAATGTAACCCTAATACGTAAATACGGAAAAAATACGATCTTAATACAAAAATACCGTATTTATACGAAAATGACCTAAACCTAATTTTGACACTTATTTTCCTT